>PVKE010000398.1:0-25729 GCA_004027555.1 Craseonycteris thonglongyai
GGGAGGGAAGTCTCACGGACATACACTTAGCCACACGGAGAGCAGCCCTGATGAAGATGCTCTCCTCCACTGAGTTTAGGAAGAATCTTGCTAAGTCAAGCCGGGCAGGATGCCCATCCCTGATATCTGATCACGCCCAATGTCTAGCTGAAGGGGTTCCTCGTTCACCGCCCCCCACCCCAGGTGCTGTCTGATCCCCCGGCCTGCCTTCAGCCCTCTTCCTCTCAGTGATTTTCCACCCACAGACCCCCACCCTGCTCCTTGACTATAAACTCCCACGTTTCCTTGTATTTGTAGTTGAGTTCAATCTCTCCACACTCCCCCACCACCACCACACACACACTATAAGACCCCATTGCAGGGGTCCCTAAACCTCTCTCAATGGCCCCGTTTGAATAGTCTGCCTCACTGCACTTTAGCAGTTGTCACTGGAGACCTTTTTCCTTAGCATCCTCTTCAGATGGGAAATGAGACGCCTTTGGACTAATTTCCTTTCAGATGCGTGGGGAGGGGACACCTCCTGGTCAGGCACTTAAACCCCCACCCTCTGCAGCCCACAGCAGCCTGTGGGTGGGGACTCTAGCAGTGAGCTTTGGGCAGGGCGGCGGCCATGCTGGTGGGAGGGAGGGGGTGGAGCCTCCTTTTTCTAGGGCATGTGTCACCTGCCTCCTGCCAGGGGCACTGCCCTGGCAGTGCCCTGCCAGTGGAGGTGGCAGTGTGGAGCTGGGGCCTGCTCCCAAGAGCCTTTGGAGCAGATTGTGGACCTGTGGAACCCTATGTCGCTGCCCTCCCAGAACTCAGAACATGGCAGGTGGGGAGCAGGCCAACCCCAAAGGGTTCAAGAAGAAGGTGCTGGTTAGACACCCGTCTGGGTGGAGGGGCCCACATCTCAGGGCCTCTTCTCCTCTGAGGACCTCCAGGTACGTGCCTGCTCCCCTGGGATGGAACCCTTCACGGAGAGGAGCAGAGATGGGAGGGGGAAACTGGCCCCTGAAATCCGTTTCTCCAGCAGGGAGGGCACTGAGTCACAGAAGCGATGCATTTTCAGCACTAGAAGGACCTTGTGCTGAAATTGATCATCTAGTTGATTTTCATGAGGCATTTGTGACCCAGAGAGGCTAAGGAGTTTATCTGAGGTCACACAGCATTTTGGGAGCAGAGCTGGGACTAAAACCCAGGGACCCAGGTCTCTTGGCTCCAAGTGCAAGACCCGGCCACCAGGTTGGGCCACATGACTTCCTCGTGCAAATGTGGAAGGGAGGCTGGTTCTGATCTGATCGACAGTGACCTGATCTCATGCAACAGCGAGCTTCCTGTGTTGGAAGCTGATGCAGGGAGGGGGTTCCTGCTCAGGGTGGGAGGGGAGACAAGGAGGCTCCTGGTGCCTCCAGGAGGTGCAGGGCGGGGGGACCTGGAGGTGGGAATCACGGGGCTGCGGCAGCAGGAGCCCGGGCATCCATGGTGTCTGGGGCATCAAGGGATGACACTGACGGTGCCTGCAATGATAATGAGGCCAAGCGACCAGGAGCAGCAGGCCTCCACCTGCAGGCAGGAGCCAGGACCGGCGTCAGGACCCGCTTTTCTTCCTCTCTCAGGTCTCGCCTGGCTGTGATGAAGCTCATCGCCTTGACCGTCCTGGCTGGCAGCAGTGAGTAAAGGCTCTGGGGACAGTCCTCCTGCTCCTCCGCCCCCGGCCCTTCTCCCTTGACCCCGGGAGCCCCGGTTCTCCATTCACTGACCAGCAGCAAGACCGTGGGCCTGTCCTTCGTCTCTCTGGCCTTCAGTTCCCTGCTCAGCCTCTGTCAGGCTTCACCCTCTTGGGGGCTGTTTACTCCTCGGGCCACCTGTAAACACGCCACGGGCAGTTGGCATTTACGAGCCCCAAAGGGGCGGGGCCCAGGGTGGAGCAGGATCGTAAAGCGGTGGTATCTTCTGGGCACATGTGTACATAGGAGCGCGTGCTCATGTATGTATGGACACGTAGACAGAAGCTGATGGGCTTGTGTGTGCACATGTGTCTGTGTGTGTGGAGGTGTGTCTGGGCATGTAGTGATGCCTGTATAACACAGTAACATGTAAGTGTGTGTTATGGGTGTGTGTGTACAGCATGTATCTGAACAAAGGGCTGCACATATCTGTGTGTGGTGTGTGTGGAGTCATGGTGTCAGTGTGGAGTGTGCAGAGGACAAGGGACCAGGTCTGGGAACTTCTTACCCAGGCTGGGGACCCTCGGCATATGGCTCAGGGACAGCTGAGGCCCCTGGCACATCTCTGACCCCCACACATGCAGGCGTTCCGGTGACTCAGGTAGGTACAAGATGGATTGAATCTCACACTGGCTTTCCACCCAGCCTGCTACACATCTGCCCACAGCCAAGTTCGAGGAAAAGGAAGAAATACCAGAAACGAAGTAAGGTTAAACGGGGCCAGGCGTGAAACACTGCGGGTTCGGTTCAGGCAAAGTGACCTGTGATTTAGAAAATTTCCACCCGAGTTCCGCCCAAATCACTGGCCAAGGAGAGTCCTGGGCCTGGCTGAACACACACTTCGTTCCCTCCACGTGGAGTGGATGTGGCCACCGGTTCTGGTACAGGGGCTATGTGTGTATGCGTATGTCTGTGGTGTGTGACAGTGAGTGTGTGCCTGCATGGATACAGGTGTGTGAGCTGAGCATGGGTCTGTGAGTGTGAGGTGTGTGTGAGTGTCTGAGTGGGCAATGTGTAAGTTGTACTTGAGTGTGTGAGGTATCTGTGGGTGAGTGTGTGAGTGTGTGAGGCTGGCAACGATGTGAAGGTGCGTGTGTGTGTGAGCTGTGTGTGAGGGCAGAAATCATGAGTGGGCATGTGTTTGCATGTGAGTGTGTACAAGTGTGAGGTGGGTGGTGGAGACCATGAGGTGGGTGAGAGAGTGTTTGCGTGTGAGTGTGTGAGTGTGTGAGTGTGTGTGTGTGTGTGTGTGTGTGTGTGTGGGGCTTGTCCACCCTGTGTGTAGTTGGGTGAGTATCTCACTCTGTCTTGTATGCGGAAGCTGATGGTTGGGAGGCCCTGGGGACGGAAGCCGCCCCCGGAATAACACCTGCGCAGCTAGTGGGTGGGTGCGGGGTGGGTGGTGGGGGCCTATCAGGCTGGGGGAGTGAAGAGGCCAGGAACTCACACGGGCGATCCCTCCGCAAGGCTGTCCTCAGAGTCTGGAATTGAGGTCAAAGGGTTACGCAACCTGCCTTCGGCCTCACGGTGCTCATGGAGAAACCTGTTTACAAACCCGGTGCCTGACTCCCAAGCTGCTTGGTGCACACTGTTTGCTCCAGCACAGAGCAGCCGGCAGAGCGGGGGTGGAGGGTTAGCAGTCGCAGGCCCTGTTCTCCTCCCTTCAGCTGCCGTCGCCACCACGTCTCCTCTGGGCAGCTCAGAAGACAGGCTCAGGCCCACAGGACACAGCGTCCTCTCTCTGTGGACCCCACCTTGGACGCTAACATGGCTCTAAGCCATTCTCCTAAAACCATCTGTCACTCTCCCTGCTCCTTTCCCGTGTCTTCGCTTGTTTGCTCCTTATTCTCTGTAATGACAAAAATCACGAAGCCAAAAGACAGGGAGACTCAGGTGGAGCAGGAGGGCCAACATCAGCTCTCTGAGGGGAGGGCAGCCCCAGCCTGGGTCCCCACAGGCCCCCTGAGGCGGCAGGCCCCGTGGAGGAAGCGGGCGTCTGGTGTGTGCTGCGCTCGGAGCAGGGCACTGGCCTGGCCGATCAGCACTTGTTCCCATGCTGCAGACGGGAAAACAGAGCCCGAGGGCGCTGTAACTATGGGCTGGTCTTCCACTCCGAAGTCTGTGCTCTTCCCACTAAGGCACAGTGAGGTGCTGAGTTCCCCGTCACCGCGATGTGGGACAACCACGTCTGGAGAAGCAAGGAATTGTGTCCTTTGGGATTTTCTCCAAATGCGGAAGCTCCTGGCTCCTCCCTCTCCTGGTACATTTCCTCCTTTAGGCTATGAAGCAGAGCGGGAAACGGGGTGGGGGGCAGGGCGCTGAACTGGGCACCCAACCCAGGGCCCAGCTAGAGGAGCCCGGATGGGAGAAGCAGGCAGGTGACGGCTCAGCTTTGGGGGCACACAAACCTGTCATCATGTCTGGGCTCTGCCTTTCCCAGGCTTTCTGGGCTTCACCGTTCTGAGCCTTAGTTTGCTCATCCGTAAAATGGGAGAGAGCAGCTCTCCTGCGTGTGTGTGGGGGTGGCCTCACCCAGGTGAGGACCTGCGTGCCGGGCCGGGTGGTGTTGACTCAGGTGGAGCCAGGAGGGCATGCGGAGGCAGCCCAGGCCGGGAGCCTGGCAGGCGGGGAAGCTGGGAGGGGCGGCTGCGTCGCTGTCGCTGGGGTGGCTTCAGGTGCCAGAAGGCTGGTTTGGCTGGTACGGGAAGGATCGTTGCACTACTGCTTTCTGTGACACTGACAGATGGAGAGGTGTGTGCGTGAACGCATGCATGTGTGTGCATGTGTGCGTGCATGTGTGTGCGTGCATGGCATGCATGCTTGCGTGTGTGCATGAGTGTGTCTTCATCAAATGAGCACCCGATTAGCTCTGAATTAATCCTGAGGTGCACCAACCCCAGTACAGGGGTGAGGATGCTGAGCCCCCACTGGGGGCAGAGGAGCCAGGACAAGCCCCACGGGCTCAGAATCCATCCCCTGTGCTCAGAAGAGCACTTGGCTTCTCGTGAAGTCCCTTAGAGTTTCCCGGGGCACTTGGACTCTTTATTGCCTGAGTCCAAATTCTGTCTCCACCAGTTTTCTTTTTTAAAGATTTATGTTATTGTTTTTGACAGAGACAGAGAGAAGAGGGAGGGCCCAGAGCTGTCTCCATAGTTGTTCATCATTAGTTTTCAATATGGTTTCATTCCACACAGGTGGGCGCGAGCTGGGCTGGGGGCCTCCTGCATGAGAGGCACACCCCCTCGAGCCAGGGGCCCAGTTTGGGGGGCAAGAACTGAACTGGGGCCTTCTGCATGGGAAGCACACCCCAGTTCAGCATATGGGTCCACACAGGCTGGGGCCAGGACTCGATCCTCGGTCCGCAGGGCTTCAAAGCAAGCACTTAACCCACTGAGCCATCCTGGCTTCCCCACCACCAGTTTTCAGCATTATGTTGGGCAAGTTGCTAAATGCTCTGGGCCTCAGTGTCCCTATAAAATGGGACAGCTACACCATGATAACACCTTGAGGCGCTGCAGTGGGCACTCGATGAGTTTGTGCATGGCAGGGGCCTAGGACAGTGCCTGGCACTGAACAGTCCTCAGCAAATAGTGACCCTTCTTACTGTCTCAGGGCCGTGGGGCTCAACGATAGCCCTGTGCCTTGTGAATTGCTTCCCTCCTCCAGCTCTGTGCGTCCTCCCCTCCCTTCCCCTGCCCTGGGGTGTGGGGAGGACAGCCAGTCAGACAGGGCAGGGAGCTCATAGCGACCCCTCGGTTCTCTTGCAGTCCTGCCTCTGGCCCACAGTAGCCTGTTCAACCTGAAGACCATGGTGGAAGCCATCACGGGGAAGAACGCCATCCTGTCCTTCGTGGGCTACGGCTGCTACTGCGGGCTGGGGGGGCGCGGCCGGCCCATGGATGGAGTGGACTGGTAGGTTCTAGAACACCAGGGCCTCTGGAGGGACCCGGTGGGGACAGCAAAGGCCAGACTGATCACCTCTGGGAGGTGGGAGAGGGCCCTTTCCCCAAAGGATGAGGCTTATTTGATGAGTGACTGCGACGGGCCTGACCTTTGACCCTGTCCTATCCCACCATTGGGCACTTTCTACTGTCTGTCTCTAAGATCTGGGGAGGGGGGTGGACGCATTTGAACTCCCACTCTTGCCAGGAAGGAGCCTTTGACCTGCCCCCAAACACAGGAGGGCAGCAGTCACATAGTCACCCTTGACAAAGGCAGGGCTGGGACCCCGCCCCGGTCAGGTTAGAGGCTCCGGAGGACATGGCTGTGTGTGCTGCCCCCATCAGACTGGGAGCTCCCACAAGCCACTGCTTGTCTTGTGTTCCTCTCTCCCCCGAAGCAGCCAGCACCAAGTCTGGTATCATTGGGACCTTAATAAATGCATGCTGACTGATGGTCTTCCCTACTAGAGGGGACGGGACAGCCACACCTACTAGAGGGGCAGGAGGATAGCTTCCTGCCCTCCCGCCCCCCCAGCCCCACACAACTCTTCAGACCTCTGTCCCTCCCTGGCCCTATCACGCACAGCCAGCTGTGACCTCTGCATGTAGTCAGTCTCCTCCAACACTGACTTAACCCAACCTGCCCTCCCGCCCGGACTGCACTGCCGACCGCCTGACCCCTCCCTTCAGCTGCAGCCGGGGCTGCAAGGGGAAAGCCGGAGCGCTGAGCATAGGACAGAGAGGCAGGATTGTGGACAAGAACTTGGGGCACAGGCTGGCCACTGCCTGGCTGTGTGACCTCAGGTGAGGAGCTGGCCCTCTCTGGGCCTCAGTCTGAAGGTCTGACGGGTGAGGAAGTGCAGCAGAGGATCAGGGTCTCTGCTGGTAGGAGATGGCCCGCTCTCTTCTCGCTGCCCCCAGGTGCTGCCACGCCCATGACTGCTGCTACCAGAAGCTCTTTGACCAGGGCTGCCACACCTACGTGGACCACTATGAATACAGCATCGAGAATAATACTGCCATTGTTTGCAGTGAGTCCCTCCCCCCACACCCTCCCCAGGAGAAGGGTGGGACTGCCACTCAATCCCCCCAGCCTGCTTGCCAGAGAAATACAGAGCGCCCAGTTAAATCCAAATTTCAGAGCAACAACAAGAAATGTTTTCATAGAAGTATATCCTAAACATCGCATGGGACAGGCTTACTCCAAAAATTAAACGTCCGCATAAAATCAGTGGGTACTCGTATAGAATTAAGAATGAACCTAACTGTGTCCCATGCCATATTTGGGACCTACTTATACCAAACACATTATTGGTTGTCTGAGATTCAAATGAACCAGGCCTCCTTGGGGGTTGTCTGGTCCGTTTGTTAAATCTAACAACTCTCACTGTGGCTCCAGCCCGCCTCCCTGCTGCGTTCTGATTCCCCAAGCCCGAAGCGCCCCGGGTTCTCTAGTCCTGGAGATTCTCAAGCTTTGCAGAGGTCAGAGAGAGATGCTGTGGGTCTGCAGGGGCCCAGGTGCTCGGTGACTGTGAGACGGTGGCACACTGGTCTGGGCGTCGGGACACCTGGCTTTGAACCCGAGTTCTGCCGGCATCCCTGTGCTGTGTAGCCCTGGGCAGGGTCCTTCCCTACCTGGCCTCCAGCTCCTCACAGGTACATGGAAGGGTTTGGACCAGAGCAGACGCTTTCTCTTCCAGTCTGTCACTGGGACGCCACCATAAAGTCTGAACGTTTTGAAATGTTTACAAACCATTGGCTAGTGGGTGGTTCTCAAAGGGTGTTCCCCAACCTGCGGCACCGGTGCACCTAGGTACCTTTTGGAAATGCAGATTCCCAGGCCCTGCCCCGACCTAGTATATCGGAAGCTCTAGAGGTGGGGTTGGGCAGACTGTTTTAACAAGACTTCCAGCTGATTCTAGGGCACACCCGAGGCAGAGGCTAGTAGTAACATAGGACCACCTGCAGCGGCAACAGCTACAAAGTATGTAGCATTTGCACGGGGGAAGGACTGAGCTCAGCTCTTTCTGGTGTTTTTTCTCACTGGGTCCTGACCATGAACTCCCTCCAGGGTGGGAGGCTGTGATTGAGGAGGGGAGGCCTGCGATGGCAGAGAGCAACCAGCCTGGGGTGGGGAGTGCCTACACCTGAGTTTCTGTCCCTGCTCTGCTGTGGGCTCGCTGGGTGATTTAGGGAAACCCATCCCCCTTTCTGGGCCTCAGTTTCCCCAAGGATGCAATGACTTGTTAGACTTGAGTGGTTCTCAGGGTTTAACATGCACCAGAACCATCTGAGGGCTGTTAGCACAGGCCCCTGGGCCCGCAGGCCCTGAGGCCGCACGCCAAGGACCACTGGGCCCTCAGAGTCCGTGTGCTCCCCTCCACAGGAGACCTCAACGAGACGGACTGTGACAGGCAGACCTGCGAGTGTGACAAGAGCCTGGTGCTGTGCTTCCAGAGCCAGGCCTACCATGAGGCGCATCGCTGCTACTTAAACGTGCGCTGTCAGGGCTCCACGCCCAACTGCAGCATCTACGAGCAGCCCAGCGTCTCCCAGCGGCACCAGGAGAACACGACCTGCAGAAATACCTCCCTGGCACTCCCTGCACCCCCCTAGCGCCCCCCCACCCCCCGCTAGGGTCTGACAGAGAAGCGGGGCAGAGGTTCCTGCATATGGAGCGGGTGGAGGTGGGGTCAGACGGAAGCCTGTGAGCCACAGTACTGCCTCCTCCCTGAAGCCCTCCAGCGAGGCTCCCAGAAGACTTGGGGAGGCCTGGGCCCTGACTGTGGCCACCTGTCTCCCCCAGCCCAGCGCTGGGCAGGGCTGAGTCCTGCCGCTGCTCCTGGGTTTGGCAGGGAACGTGTGGCTTGCTGGGGTCTCTCCTGAGTGTGGAAGAGGCCTGAGAGAGAGGCCTCAGGCCACCAGGTCACTGACACGCACGGGAGGAGGCGGGGACCAGCCCTCCAGCCTCCCCTGGTGCGGCTGCCAGGCCAGTGGGTGGAGGGCCCCCAGACCCCACTGTCCCTGGGCAGGGAGAGGCCCCTGCAGCCCAGTCAGAAGCCGTCTCAATGGGGACGAGCCTAAGGGCTGAGACTGCCTGGGTGAAACGGGACACAGGCCGGAGGGGCTGCGGCAGGCAGGACACTCTGGGGAAGATTCCAGAAGGCAGTAGGGCGGGAGCGGCCTGGGGAGGAGGGAGTGCGGTGAAACAAGGTGAGGGTCAGCTGTCCAGACCAGAGTGGTCTCGGCAGGAGAAGCAGGGAGAGGAGCCTTGGGCACACAGGGCCCCCTCGAGCCGGGGCTCCCAGTGGGACTGTGGGCGGGGCGGCCTCGGGGCTCTGCCCAGCGCTGCTGCTGCTCCCCATGCCCCTTCCCCGTCCTCCCGGGCCGTGCCTCTTGACCTCAATGTCAGCAGCCGCCAGGTAGCCGGCGTGCCCCACCTTACCCCCGCCTGACCTGCCTGGACACTGAGAACAGCCACCAGGAAGCACGACCCCCGAGGACCACTGTGCCTGGTGGCGGGGTAGCCAAGAAAGATGGAGACGGAGAGGCGTGGGGTGGAAGAGAATGTCTATGAAAAGATGGTTGAATGAGACACGTCCTGCCGAGCTGCAGCTTCCGGAACACCAGGCTGCAGGACCAAGGGTGAAGCTGCTGCTGGTGTCAGCTGTCACTGTGTGTGGGGGGAGCCTTCGCGGCTGAGCTCCTGCCGGCCATGGTGTGATGCCCTGACCCGCCTGTCCCCAGCGACCTGCTCCTCCCCAGCTGGAGCTGGCCCCATCATACTGAGCCAAAGCCCCCACCCAGCAGGGGTGGGGCCAGGACTGTGCACCTGGAACCCCCTTCACTGTGGGAATCTGGGTAGTACCCTGCACATGCGCACACACCCTCCCCTCCTGAAAGCCTGGACCAGCATTTGGAATGAGATTCTGCTGCCCCCACCTCACCCCTAACTCTTCCGGATGCTGCCACCCCAGAGACCCTCCGCAGGACACGGCACGCCCTCCTCTAACGAAAAAGGCCTTCTGCCTCAGCTCCCCACTGCTGGCTGGTCCTCCTTGGCATGGCACGCACTGGCTGGGCACCGGCAGAGGGCACAGTGATGCCCCCAGTGGTCTGCAGCTCTGAGGAAAGCGGTTCCGGCCGGCCAGCAGCCGGCACGGCAAAGCGGCCCCTCTCCAGCAGAGGGGCAAGTGTTGGGAAGGGCAGCAATGGGGCAGAAGCTGCAGGCACTGTGGCCTAGTGGTCGGACAATAATAGTAACGGCTGCTGGGCTGAGCGCTTGGGGTCAGGTGTCAGTCTCCACGTGCTCTCCCTTCAGTCCATCCATGTCTGTTGAAAGATCAAGGCCCAGAGAGGGCAAGTAACTTGCCCAAAGTCACACAGGTTGTAAGTGATGGGGCTGGGATCTGACTACCCTTCCTTGTCCCTTCTTCATGGTGACTTGGGCAGCTGGGGGCAATGACATAAGGGATGGAAACTCCAGTAGGGCACCAGGTCTGGGTCCTAAACTTGGCCCCTTCTCTGCTTTCGGTCCTTCCCTGTTGTGGACATCAGTCCCTCCAAGTCCAGAGTGAGCAGAGCAGCTATTTCAGATGCCCCCAAAGCCATGCGTTTTCCTGGGGACATCGAGGGGGGTCTCTGGGGTGGGGGAGGCTGAGCAGATGGGGCCCTGAACCCCCAACTCAATCTTCAGTGGGGCAGCCCTGCTTTTCCTGTATTCTATATTGAGCGTTCACATTAATATATATATATATATATTAGGAGAAAGAGATTCTTAAGCTAAAATTTTTTTTTAAGTTTGAAAACTGGACAAGGCCATTCATTGGTTCATTTGTATTTGTTTGGGGGACCTATACCGATAGTCCCCGTGGACCAGGCGTGACACTGAACTCCAGGAGGCTATCACTAACGAGACCGGGCTTCTCCCTGCAGGGGGAGGACACATACGGGCTGGTACCATGGATACATGGTGTCATGGGGAGCGTGGAGGATAAAGTCTCAAGTGTGCCTGTGGCAGGCCTAGCAGGGTGACCCTCGAGGGGACAAGATATGGAGCTGCGATGGTGGATGTGTGGTCCCTGGAGGTGGAGAGGAGGAATGGGGGGGGGGTCACTTTTTTGAGGAAGGGGCTTCTTGCTTCTGCTGTTCAGGTGTGTGTGTGTGTAGGGGGGGGTCTCTCCTTCCTCAGGACTGTTTCCAAGTTAGTGAGGTCTTTGTGCTAAGGCCTGAGGAAGGGCCTGCGTGGGCTTCACACTGGTCTGTGGCTGCCTTGACCAAGGTGTTCGCCTTGACCAAACCGTAGTCAGGATCCTCTGAGACCTTTTCTCAACCAGACCTCGGCATTAGCAAGCATGCTGCCATGTCAGCTTAGAGAGACTGCCCGCACCACCAATATCTGACCAGATCCCACACCCTCCACCATCCCCAGGCGATACCTTGTGGCCCTGGCTGCCGTCAGCAAGAATCCTGTCCAGCCAGTGTGGCAAGAGTTATTCCAGCCTCTTAGCAAACTCCAGTCCACCAACCCTGGTCCCTGCTCCTTGGCTATAAATCCCCACTGACGCAAAATGAGGATTTGTAATTGTTGTATTTGGAATTGAGCCCAGTTTTATCCTGACCCCTGATGCAATAGCTCTTGAATAAAATCTGTTTTTACCGCCAGAACTATTGTCCAGCATCTGGTTTTCTAACAGTCATGGTGCTGTGACTTGGGTGGGATTGGATTCATCCCTGGACCCTGGACTTCTCACCCAGGACCCCAAGTGTATATCTTGAACACCCCAGTCTTCACTCGATGGATCAGGATCCATGGTGAGTCCACTCCTGAGAAAGCATTCTGGAAAAATGTCTGCTGACACGCGGAGAGGGAAGGCTTTGATGCCTAAGGTCCTGAGAATGTTCTAGAAGCTGGCTTAGAGTTCCAGGCTGCTTTGCCTGAAAGGTGCCTGCTGGGCTGGGATTCACTCCCTGACCCTCGAGGCTGAAAAAACTTTCCTGGCTCTTTGAAAGGCTTCTCTGTTCTCTCTGTTTGATCCTACTCCTCCCAAGGGAACTTCTCACTCAACTGAAACCCTCCTCTCAAACCCCTGCTGCATCTGAAACTTCACTGGCTTCTTTGGAAAATTTGAGATCTCCCCAAACTGATTCCTCTAAGACCTCTCCCTCCCCATCTCCCCTTCTAACCATCTGGGTCCTCCCTTCAGTTTCCTTGATAAGACCCCCTTCAAGCCCCTCTCTCCTCCAACCCTCTGGCCGCCCTGCCAGACCTTCTCCCTACTCCACCTCAACTCCCTACAGTCACTGGACCTCTAGGCTCCTCCCATCCCATCAGCGGCTTTTTAGGATCTCAAGGACTCCTGAAAACAACTACCTGAAGCTAAAAAAGAAGCACATTGGAAACAAACCGACAGACTGGCTGTTCTGTCCACGTGGGAGGACTCCAGGGACATCCACACGGCTACTTGATGTCCCCTCAGTCTCTTGCCTAAAATGTAGCCCACAGCCTTCTGAAGATTATGCATCAGGGCACTGAAAGTCTTACAAGTCTCCACAAATCTTGGTACAAAGATTTAGCCCTCCTGTTGAATAAGTAACCTTAACTTGTCCCTCTGCCAGAAGCATTTGGATAAAAACATAAAATGGAGCAAAGATGAGGCCCACCTAATTTGATATATAAACCAATGATTTTGAAGGAAGCCGGATGGCTCAGTGGGCTAAGCACTCGTCTTGCAGTCCCGGGAACCGAGGATCGAATCCTGGCCCCAGCCCTTGCAGATCCATGTGCTGAACTGGGGTGCGCTTCCCATGCGGGAGGCCCCCTGGCCCAGTTCCCACTCTGTGCAGCCCCCCACCCACCTGTGTGGAATGAAACCATGTTGAAACTGATGACGTACAACTATGAAGACTGCTCTGGGCCGTCCCCATTCTCTCTGTCTCTCTGTCTCTCTTTGTCTCTGTCAAAAACAGAGACACTATGTCACTATGCTGATTCATGGCTAAAATTTTAGAGTGAAACCTATAAGACCTTTGCATCTGTCAGTATGTGTGTGTATTCATATGTGTGCACATGTATGTATGTAGTGTGTATGGATGCATGTAATGTATATATGATATTTTTCTCTGCAAGATGGTATTACCAAGTGCATTTATGAAATCCCTTAAGGACTTGTGTTCAAAATGGCTTAGGGATCAATAAGCACTTATATAAATTAAGCATTCCTGAAACACTCAGGAATATAGAAACTAACCCAAATATTTTTAAGTGCATATTCACAGATTTGAACAAAACTTCAATACATAAGGCCAGTTCAATGTCATTGCTTTAACAAGAACAGCTATATTTTCTGACTTCTCTACATTAAAATATAATAGGAGAGTACATTTTATTCTACTTGGGTTTACTAGTTAACTAGGGAATGTCATATTCACTGGATGTTTACAATTATAAAAATTTACAAATTTAACCTAAGAACAAACGCACAAGTAAGGATGCAGTAAAAATGATTGCTTGATATCCACTACTTCATGTAGATCAAACACAGCAGTAAAACTGAAAACTCATGTCGTTAAGTTTTTAGGTTTTTGCTTTTATGATGCTTAGCTAACGTGCATGGGCTATAAAAACAGTTAGCAGGGAAATAACGTGAGATAATGGCTAGCTTTGTTGAATGTTATAAGTTGTCCTCCTAAAACCAGTTTCCAAATTATTTTTAGTAACGTGTAACCTAGAGTTATGCTGAATTAAATTCAGTGATGGATATTCATTAAATACCATTTCTAAAAAAATAAACTACTGAAACATTAATTACTAAGCAAAAGTTAAGCTTATGTCCTTTTGGCTTCTTATTTTTATACAGCATAGAGCAGGGGTGTCCAATCTTTGGACTTCCCTGGGCCACATTGGAAGAAGAAGTGTGTTGGGTCACACATAAAATATGCCAGCACTAACCTGATGAACTAAAAACGAGGTTGCAAAAAAATCTCACGTTTTAAAAAAGTTGATGGATTTATGTTGGGCCTCATCCATGGCCATCCTGGTCTATACACGGCCCACAGGCTGCGGGTTGGACAACCTAGCCAGAGAGAAATATATTTGTCTGTCAATAAACATGAAAAGTTGTACTAGAAGAAGCATGCTATTCAAATTATGAGATGGTATATATGTAAAATTTGCTAATTTACCACAAAACGTAGATATATGGCTGCAGTTAACAATTATCTACTTCTTTGTTTCCACTGAAAATTAAGCTTGCTCAGGGTAAGAATTCTAATCAAAACTTGTAAATAAAAATACTAAGAATAATAAGAATGAAGGGGAAAAAAATTCTGTATACAAAATATGCATGAATGTAGGATATATTTTTGTTAAGAAAAAAGGAGAGTAACTTTGTCTTAAAGTGGTTATTTAAAATTTTTTTCCAGAATAAGAAAGAGGAAAATATAAAGCAAAAAGATTTCTGAGTTAGTATAAAAAATTGGAAAGGGGTTGTAGGAAGGAAATTTTATGTGCAGTCAAGCTGGTTAAAATTGGACTGATTTATTTAGAAGGTTTTAAAAATTGAGCACAATAATGTATAGATGCAAAACTAGAGTTTGGGTTTCTCTCTGTTAAAACAAGAAAGTTTTCTTGGATTATTGGTCTGCTTTTGTAAGAGATTGTAAATGACTTCTCTTTACCTTTGAGTAAACAGCCTAGGAAACAAAGATTTTGTGTTTTACTAGAATAATTGTGTGTGTTGTTAACTGTGTCGTTGATTATCTTTTTAAGAGAGCCCAGACTTCTTACTTTGAAAAGAGGGAAGGATATTTTGATTTGTTGTGTTTTTATATCTTTGGCAACTTCACCTTCCCAAAATCCAAGTCCTAAATTAGATCTCAAACTGACCTCAAACTGGCTCTTCTCAGAGGGCTCTGGAAAATCTCAAAGGATTTGTTCTTTCACCTTGTAACCTGAGAGATGTTAAAAAATAACTTGGTTTATCTGACGTGCTGAATTGCATGACAGGTGTTGTCAAATAAGAAGAGATGCTTTAACTTCCTTTGAGTTACAGTTGTATGGGTAAATATCCTAAATTAATATACATATTTTAGAAATTGTATGACGTTCATAGAAACTTGCCAATGCCCTTGAGGTCAATGAAATGTCCTGGTGTAATGTTATCAGCCATGATTCCAGTTATTATCTGAATGTGTTGTATGGCACAGAGACAACCACTTTTCCTCTCCTCAGATCTTTAACTACAGCTAATTTAAGCCTTTTGTCACTTCCAGGTATTGTTTTCCCCTGAGGCTTTTCCGAAAGCCCATGCAATCAGCTAGGAGCCGAAACCCTTCGTCCTCCTCAGAAAGGACTATTTCAGAGACCCATCCATGGGAAGGGCAATGATGGGTACTCTGGGAAACAGGCTTCTGGTGACATTGAGTAACTTGGAGATCATACCACTGGATGGAGTAAGGACTTCCAGAACAAGTAGAGAAGCTAATGGGTTCATAGAGCTGCTAACCCAACATCAAAGAACGTGATCAAGAATCAATTACATGGGACGGAATTAACCGATGAAGGATGATTACAGCTTTCATTTAGAACAGGGGTCTCCAAACTTTCCAGCCCGCGGGCCGCATTAACTATCAAACAGCAGTTTGGGGGCCGACTATACACTCGAGGTCCAAATAAAAAAGAACCAAAACATAAATGTTGTTTTTAATTATTTATTTAATATTATTTTATTCAGATAAAAATGTCTCCACGGGCCGGATGGGAGGACCTCGCAGGCCACATCCGGCCCGCGGGCCGTAGTTTGGAGACCCCTGAGAACATTGCTGGTTGGTTCTTCAGTGTTCTATTTTCTGGGTTTAAGGAATGCCTTTCTCTTTTACCTTAAGCTATTGATAACTCTTGACATTTAGTAGAGTATACTTTTTGTAAATAGAAATGAAACATTCATCTTTCTCCTTGCTTGATCCCTCTGGAAGTTGCAAACTCTTATCGAGTATTCCTGTTTTCATGGTCATATAATTATTTGCATAAGTTTATAAGAATCTGCTTTCCTTATATAACAGGACATAATTGAAAACATTGGTTATAGTACCAAGGCTTGACTACATTATCATATTTGAGAATGATGTGCATAGAATATGATTTAAGGAACTAGAATGGACTTTATGGAACCAATGCTTGCTAAGAAGCTCTCTTGGAAAAAACTAGCCTGGTCCCTGTAAAGATGGGCAAGAAAAGCCCATTTGTAGCCGACCCAGGAAACTTAGGATATCTTGGTGGCCTTGAGAAGAGAGAAAATTCACGCAAACCTATAGATATTTTGCAAGAAAAATTTGGTGGTGAGTTCTTAGTGTCTCTCCCTAGCCTTGAGAGGCTTCTAAAAGTCTAGTCTGAGGTTCCTTACAAAAAGTTCCAGCAACGCAATCTCAGAAAGGCCTGTGTGGTCAATTACCATCCTGGCTGCCCTTCTGTGAATAATTACTCCAACTCTAATCAGACTAGACTTATTTTGTAACCAGTAACCAAAAAGGAGGGTTTCTTATGGAGACAAATAGTACACACTCCTGGGCTATTAAATTATAGCCATGTTCATTGTCTTTGAGCTATGTTTTTGCCCCTGGGTTGAACTACATTTTCTGTTCTACTTGGTTACTGACCTGTAAACTGGACTAGATCCTGCCTTCTTGCACATTTTGTCAACTCTTCTAATTTCCTTCAAGATCTAAATACAACTCTCCAAACGAACAGTTCCAATTTTCCTCCGTCCTGACTTGGAGTCACAGAGAACTAAAATCTGGCTGCCCAGATCGTACAGAGACCGTGGAAGGAAGCCCTGCAAGCTGAAGCTGATGGCCATCGTGAAGGACATTCAAACCACAAACCAGGAAGCACATTGGAGTCGCCTCTAAAGATGCTTCAACCTTTTTCTGTTTTAAAAGATTTTTGTTTTTGTTTTATTGTTAAATCTATTGGGTGACATTGGTTGGCAAAAATTACATGGGTTCCAGGTGTACAAGTGTACATGACAGTGTCCATGCACTGCATTAGGTGCTCACCACCCAGAGTCAGCTCTCCTTCCATCACCAACTATTTGATGCCCTCTCTCCTCCCCACCCCCTACTCTCCCAGCCACCTCCCCCTTTACCCTCAGGTAACCACTACACTATTGCGTACGTCCATGAGTTTTTCGTTGCTTTGTTCCTTTCAGTTCTATATTTCACCTGTGAGGTCATATGTTTCTTGACTCTTTCAGTCTGACTTATTTCGCTTAATAAGATGGTTTCAAGGGCCATCCATTTGTCACAAACAGCTGTATCTCATCTTTTCTTATCGCTGAATAGTGTTCCATTGCATAAATGTCCACAACTTCTTTATCCAGTCATCTATCAGGGGACACTTTGGTTGTTTCAATGCCTTGGCCACTGTGAACAGTGCTGCGATGAACATTGGGGTACATGTATCTTTGCGAATTAAGGGTTTCAAGTTTTTTGGGTAGATACCTGCTTCAAGCTCAACATCTAGAAATCTCAGTTGGCTATGCTCTGGACTCAGAAATTGGGTTCATCCGCTCCAACCATTAATCTTTGTTTTGCTTTTGTTTCCATAGAAATTCCTTTCATTGAAGTGCTGCTGGCTCAGCAAATATCCTCTGTTACCAAGTTTCAGCAGATGGTTCCACTTGTCACTACTAAACAAAGGTGACCAAATGACAAATGGACTCATATTGTTCAGAGGAAAGCATGTCTCTTCTTTCCTTGAACAAGAAGAGGGAATTGCAAAGACTCTGTCCTTGACCAAACTTTACTCAGACGCCTGAGACCTCTTCTCAGGTAGGCCTCGACCTTTGGGCTTCCGTGTTCATCTCTGCAAGGCTGGTTTTAGCACGAACCCCGCTATGTCAGTTTAATGAACACCCCCCCACCAGTATCCAGTCAGTTTCCTCACCCTCCAACATCCTTCAGGTGATAGGTGATCTGCCTTCAGCATGAATCCTGTTAGTTCAGCTTGGCAAGAATGTATTTTCCTACCCTCTTAGTCACTGCCCATCCCTTGACTCCTGACTTGAATCCTTATACAGCGAATATAGGCTAAACCTACGTTTTAACTGTAAAATTAGGGGGTCGTCTTATACGCCCGGTCGTCTTATACGCCGGAAAATACGGTACTTTTCTTTGTTCTTTTCAGAATGGAGCCCAGTTGGTACTGAGGTCTCTTTTCCCCCATTGCAATAGTTCTGGAATGAAATCTGTTCTTACCACTTTAGCCTCTATTCAGCTCTGTTTTTCTGCCACTCCATCTAGGCCCAGGCCTAGGTCAGTCTTCATTCTCTGGGAATCACTGTCCCTGTGACCCACGCCCCCCTCAACCCTTCAGGGAGGGGCAGCCACTCTTCTCTAGAGCTAGGGCGACACCTGGTGGTGATGGTAGGCCACCACCGATGTGATACTCCACACCCACTGCTCTGATTCTGGACCCACAGTGAGGGACCCAGAGGGCACGAGGAATGGATGAGCATTTCCATCCTCCATCATCTTATCACTGCCACCAACACCACCTGTCACAAAGAGCAGACTGGGTGCCACCCTGGCTCTGCCTCACCAGACCACGTGTTGTCACTTCACCACCCCCAAGTCTTTGTGTCCCCCTTCTGCAAAATGTGGATAATAACAAAGAGCACATTGCAAAGTTGGGGTGAAACGAGGCCATGGGTAAGGGCGCCCCAGCACAGGCCTGGCATGGAGAATGGAAACAGTCGGCGCTGCCGTCTGGGGCCCTTGGCTGCGTGTTGGGCCAAACAAACGTCCTCAGGGCCAGACTGGCAACTGCCACAGGTCGGAGGAAGGAGGAGCTGACGGGACATTCATGGCAACATTCTCCCCAGAAGCCAAGCTGTGGTTAAGCCAGGAAATCTGGCTCCCTGCCAGATGTGAGGGGCATGGGGGGGGGGAGAGGAAGAGGAAGGTTCTGAGGGAACTTACTGCCCCCACACCTGGTGTCTGCCCACCCTGGGCCTGGCAGCCACCACTGTCTGGGACTCAGGGCCTGCTCTGAATGCAGAGAGGCGGCCCTTTCCTGCCCAGCGGTTGGCACGGCAAAGCCCTGCTGTCAGCTTCCCCAGCTGTGGCTTCCTACCAACCAACAGACACACCAACTGTGACCACAGGCAACGCTGGGCATCAGGAGACAGGGGTGCACATGGCCGGGCCACGGGAACCCCCACACTCTGCCTGGGCAGGCAGCCCACAATCTTGGGACACCGGGGCCCGGGAAGCAGGGCAGGATTAATTCAACACTGACTGTGTGCTGAGCACTGTGCTTGGAGCTTTGTGTGTGAATCTCCTTTGACCCTCTTAGCAACCGTAGGAGGCGGAGCTATGAATAGCTCTGTTTATAAAAGGAGGAAACTGAGGCCCAGAGAAGCTCAAAGGTAAGGTGACCAGATGTTAACATTGGTAAAGCGGGACACCATTGACCAGGGGGTGGAGGGGGTTCTTGATTAAAAATTGGGTCTATCTCCCGCCGTTCCCTAGCTTGTCGTGCATTCTTTCCAAAAATCGGGACTTTTTTAAAATGCCGCGGGACGCAGGACAAATTGTTAAAAATCAGGACTGTCCCGCCAAAAGCGGGACGTCTGGTCACCCTACTCAAAGGTCACGTAACAGAAGCAGGGTTTGAACCCCAACTCCCGGGATTAGAATCAGAAGGCATGAGGTCCCCTGCCAGTCCCACCTGGCCTCTCGGACCCTCCGTTTTTTATCTGTGAACCTGGATGAATAGTTGCAGGGGTCCCGCTGGTGAAAACAAGACAATGAGCGAGAAAGAGGCTCAGGGAGGGTCTTCATTATGTCGAGACTGGGGCCCAGAAAGAGGAGGGGGCTGGTGTGACGTCACCCTTCCTCTGGCTTCCTTCTCCAGCCTCTCCCCTCGCCTCCCTCTTGCCTGTGCTCAGCCTGCTCCCCCACTCTCTGCCTTGTCTGGTTGGCCCCCCTTAACCTTCAGGTCCATAAGCCTTTGCTGACTGAGCATCAGGTCTGGGTGGGGTGGCCCAGGTGTGCCCACATCCGGGCTCCCCGCTCCTCACTGTCCTGTGATCGCCTGTTACCATCTCCACCTGGGCTGTGAGCTTCAGCTGGGGGAGCTCTCCTACCCACTGCACCCCCAGGGCCCAGGACAGAGGTGGGAAATGCCCGGGGCAGCAGTACTGGGAAGAGTGCTCAGCCTAAGCCTTATGCAGAAGGGAAGGTTCCCACAAAGACTCGAAGGAGGAGGAGGGGGACAGTGGGCCGTCATCGGGAGGCCGGGGTGAGGAGGAGATGACCACGGGGGTCTTCAGGGCCAATGGGGAGCCCTTGGAGGGGGTGGGTGGAGGAGGGACACGGCAGATGTCAGGCGCTGCTGAGCGGCTGCCGTGTGGAGACAGATGGCAGAGGCCAAGCGGGGAGCAGAGAGAACCAGGAGCGGCCGTGGCAGCCCGGGCACGAGCTGATGGGGCTCAGACCAGGACGGTGGCCATGAGGGTGGTGAGCGGTGGTCACACTCTAGACCTTTTCCTTCCCTTTCTGTTTTCCTAAATGCGTACGTTTACTGAAGCATTTTATAAACACAGACTCTCGATGTATTTTGAAGATCAGGCGAACAGATTGGATGTAAGGTGTGGGAAGTAGGCAAACGAATTTGACACGCAGGAATTTGGTCTGGGAGGGGGCAGAGATGGGGGAGGCAGGCGGCTGGGGCTCCGCCCACCCCCCTCGGCCATCCCAGCTCCTTTCCTGGGTCAGCTCTCAGACAGGGTCCCAGCATTCCTCTGGGAAGTCTGTTGTGCGCAGGCACGCCTAAGGCGGGGCAGGTGCCTAGCTTGGGCTGGGTCTCCTGGCTCCATGCCTGCCATCCTGCAACCACTCCCCTCACCGACCTGTAGACCCTCACTGGGGCCCCCAAACCTCAAGTTTCCTTGCTGCAGTTGCCACTGCTACAGCATGTGTGGGTGGGTGGGGCAAGTGCAAAGACTAGACCAGTTGACCATGTGACCCCGGGGTTGAGCCAGGCAGAGCCCAGGAGGCCTGGTGCCCATTCTGCTGACCACCCACCTCTGGCTTTCCTCACTGTCTTCACACCAGTGACAGCGTCACTCAATCCAGATTTTAAGGGTCTGAACTTAAACATCTAAACGCTGCGATGGCTCTTAATGTTCTCCGCAGGATATTCAGGCCTGATTTTGTTTGCTTGTTTTCTTTAAATCTCTGAATCCTTATTGTCCAGCACTGCGCCTGATGCAGAGTGGGGACGCCATCAATGTTTGTTGGGTGACTGCGTGATCACATGTAATTTATTTTCCATTATTACATGAACATGGCTTCTCTCCTCCCCAACTTACAAGGTAAGGGGCAGGGACCACGCTCACGATGTGTCTGTGGCCTCCGAGGACCGTTATTCAGTAAGTTATACTGTGTAACCAACCACAGCCAAACGGAATGACTTGGAACAGCAGCCTTTCTTAATGTCGCAACTCTGTGAGCTGGCAATTTAGCTGGGCTCAGCTGGGCGGTTGCTGTGCTCTCAACGAGGTTCTGCTGCGTGTCTGTGGTCAGCGCGGAGTGGGCCTTGCTTATCTTCGCCGAGTGTCTGAGGTCTCAGCTTTTTCTCATGGTGGAGGCAGGCGTCCTGAGAAGGCACTTAGACCTCCTGAGGCCTCGGCTGGGGCACCAGCAGACCATTGCTTCCATGCCAACCTATGGACCAATGCAAATCACCAGGCTGGTTCAGAGTTCAGATTCATGGGCGGGGACAAGAGACCCTACCTCTTAAGGGAAAAGCTGCATGTCACATTGAGGGAGGTGAGGATGCAGAGAGGGAAGAACAATTGTGGCCGGGTTCGCAGTCTACCATGCCAGTCAGGCCTCATAAAGATCAGAGTCCACTGCGATTAGATCACGTTAATATTTATTAGAATTTACGTCTGACATAACCGGGAGCATCTCAATTTGGAAGGAAAGTTTGGGTACATCTGACTCCCTCCGCCATGTCCCCCCTGCTCCATTTCTTGGATGTCTTCCTGGCCAGGACATCCACATGACAGCGGGTGTGTCTCCTGAGGGGTGTAAACGGCGTCTATTTGCTCCCACCCGAGGGTTTTGGGAAGGCAGAAATCACTGAGCAAATGAGAAACAAACTCCAGGTGCGCTTGTGCGGTCGCTGGTGTGTATACCAAGACCTTGTTCTCTGGGGTGGCTGCTTTGTTCCCGGCTAGATCTGGATTGTGGGCCCCGTTCCCAAGTCTCCCCTGTACCCTGATTTGGGGTGGGGGGTCGGGGGTGGGGGGGGAGTCTAGGGTAGATCCTGGGGCTTTTGTCCTCCTGGAGTCTTGCTGGGTTGGGGGTTGGGTTTACCTCTCTTGCTTTATTGCGGCCCAGCACTTACTACTACGGGAATGTGGCATGTATTTATGTACATACTTAGGGTGTGTCTTCCCCATAGAATGTTGTGATTTTGTCTTTTCCATGACTGAGCCCCAGCCCTCAGAAGCCGAGTGGCAAAGGAGCACCCCCAGGCTGGAGGGGGAGCTCGGAGGACTGTTGGGCGGAAGGGGGAGGCTTCCCGGAAGTGATGCTAGGGCAGATGCTGACCGATGAGGGGACCCTTGTGTCCTCCCCAGCACTGGAGTTTACGCCTGCCACACCGGGGCCGGCTGGAGAAGAACTGCTTGAAGTTTCTCTCGTAGGTGGGCAGGCTTGCCTTGAAGCAGTAGGCGGACTGCTTGTCACATTCACAGGCCCTCTGCCCACAGAGGCACCCAAGACCGGGACCAAGGGCACATTCACCTGCAGAGAGACAGAGGGTCATGAGAGCTCCCAGCTCACCCCCAGGGTGGGAGTCTGAGGTTGGGGAGGACGGGGAGCTTGCTGCAAGAAAGCAAGGGTGGAAACCAAAAAGGGAAGACACGGGGAGTCCTTCTCCTTGGCCCCCAAGCCCTGATCACCCTGACATGCCACAAATACTGGTGTGAGGAGAGGCCTGGCGGGAAGCAGGAGGAGGAGTGTGGGATGCCTAGAGGGGCGCCCTGAATTAGCACGCAGGTGCAGGTAACGGGACCCATATTCTCAGAACTCATCTCGTGGTTCCAACCACTGTCTTGACCTTCCACTTGGACGTCTCAGACGGCAACAGCTTCAGACGGCCAGAAGGGAACTCTTGGTGTAAGTGCTCCCTCCACCCACCAAGCCTGACCTTCAGCCACACTCTCTGCTTGGTAAATGACGAGGACGCCTCCTCCTAGAGCCAGCACACCAGCAGCCAGCCCTGATTCCTCCCCCTGGGACTTTTCACGTGCAGTCCACCCGCAAGTTGCACTGATTTCTCTATGCCGGAAATACGTCCTGCTCTGCCCTCTCCCCTCCACCCTCTCAGCCACCACCCCAGTCCCTGTCACCACCAGCTCCTCCTTAATGGAGGGAACGCAACAGGGGCCTCCTTCAAATGTTCCCTAAGTCAGGTCCACTCTCTCGCTCGCAGCCCTGCTGTGGTCTCCTACTCTTTGGGGAAGGCACCCCAAATCCTGGCCGCAGACTCCAGAGCAGCTTCGCCCTGATCTGGCTCTCGCCCCATCTCCATCCTCCCGGCCCCTCATTCCGCCATCAGCCCTCTGAGCCAGCAGACTGGCCTCTTTCTGTCACCGCCTTGCTCTGCCAGTCTGTCTAAAACACATCTTTCTCTCTAGGAGCTCCACGCAGCTGGATCCATGCCCCCGCTTTGGGTCTTGGTCAAAGTTGCCCTCATCAGAAGGCTAACAACCCTGACACCAGATCTGACGCTCCCTCTCACCCTGCTTATCGCGCTCGTGCTGTTCACAACCAGCACGTCTCCCTTGTTTACTTGCTCGTGTCTGTCTCTGTGAGGCTGACCATTCTGTCTTGTCCATCACAGTATCCCCAGCATGCTAAATAAATGCTGGCACATAGTAGGTGCTCAACAGTCATCGGATAAATGACTGAATGAAACCTCCATGGGCCTTTGGGATCAACTGTCTGACCTTTGACCAAGTCACCACTAGATGGGGATCTTTTGTCTAGTAGTCAGAGCTCTGTGTGTGTGTGTGTGTGTGTGTGTGTGTGTTGCTGTCATTGTCTAAGGCACAGCTTCTTTCTAGATGACCACCATTACAAATGGTGATTAAAACTAGCAGTGTCAAGGGGATGCTGGGATAGCTCAGTGGTTGAGCGCTTGCCTTGCAATCATGAGGTCCAGGGTTCAGTCCCCGGCCCCGGCCCGTGCAGCCCCACATGCTGAACTGGGCACAACTGGTAACCGCCAGCATGGCTCTGTGGCAAAGGTTCCCGTCTCCCCTGCGGGAGGCCCCCGGTTCCGTTCCCACCCTGCATGGCCCCACGTCCACCTGTGTGGAATGAAGCCATGTCACAACCAATGACGCACAACTATGAAAACTGCTCTGGGCCCTCCCCACTTCTCCCTCTCTCCCCTTCTCTCAAACAATGAAAATAAAATCTTAAAAAAAAATAGTGTCAAAAACAAATAACAGTGTCGACTTCAGAGGATGGTTGTGAGGGTTTCCATTGTTGCTGACAGATGGAGTGGCTGGATGTGCCCAGCACCCAGAATGCTCTATGGCTGCCTCTTATCATGACTGTAAGGCTCCCTTAGCTTCACAGGGAGGACAAAGAAAAGCCCTCTGAAGTTGGCCCCGGGCTGACAATAGCCTGTGTGTTTGCCATTCTCCCTCTCCGAGGTCCACAGTTCTTGCAGGAAGCTGTCCTCCCACATCGCCTGTGGCTTGATTTCTCAAGACATGTTGTCACCCGCCCCACGCTTCAGCTGTACCTCTGCATTCACTCTCATCAAACATGCCAGGGACGTTCACGCCTCTGGGCCTTGGTGCCTGCCACCCCCACTGCTCCTGCCACCTGGGTCACCTTTGCCCGCACACGCCCCCTCCCCATCTGTGAAAATCCTTGGAGACCCATCAAGCCCCAGCACCCCCAGGGACTCCCTCGAGAGCCCCTGTCCCCATCCAGACCCAGGTCGGCCCCCTTGGCTGTCCCCAGCACACCCCTTGCCTGCTCCCTGGGCAGCCTCTGCATTCTGCTGGGGCGCACTTGGTCTATGGCTGGTCTTCTCAGATAACAAGGATGATGTGGGCACAAGACTCCCCCCATCCAAGAGGGGCCTGGTGCCACGTGATGTCACTCACCCAGGTGCTGTCTCTCTGTAAACTTGAGGTGAGCCACTTGTGGCCCTGCCTGGGCCCCCTCCTCTCTATTTCCTCTTTCTCATCCTTCTCTCTTCCTGTTGACCTCCTTGTCTTCTGTTTCTTCTTTCCCATTTCTCTGTTCTTCCATCTCAATCCTCCCAGCCTCCTCCTCCTCCTTTCTCTCACACTCCCCTCTCTGTCTCGCTTTCTCTTCTGAGCCTTTCCGATGTGGGCGCGATCATCTGCTCCTGATGTTCCATTCTACTTCTAAAGGCCGCCCTGTCCCCAGACCTCGGGAAGTGACCTTGAGCGGTGGTCTGCGGCTGTGGACCATCATCCCTGCAGGCATCTCACAGCTGCAGTACGACCAGGCCTGTCGTGACTGGACAGAGCAGCAGCCCTGGGCCAGAACGGCCAGCTTCAGAAGCCATCTTTTCAAAGCAAACCTACATCCGGATCCTGTGTCTTCCAATGTGCTAACGGGGGAAACTGAGGCACGACAGCTTCAGGATAGTCTCTCCTTCCATGAAATGCACTTGCATGAATGAGACGGAGGGAGAAGGTCTGCATTCCTGCCAGGCCCCTGACTGTCAGTGCCCCAGGCCGGCCGGTCTCTACAGTCTCTCCCTGGCTGCTCTGGTGCAGCCCCCGGGCCTTAGATGCCACCTGAGCCCCGATGACTCTCCAGTTCTCATGCCAGCCCAGACTTCCCCCTGGAGCTCTAGGCTCCAGTATGCGGGCGTCCACGTGACTCCCCGCCTCGGGTGTCTGACGCGCATCTCAAATTCAGTGGGGCTCGCGCTGCGCTCTGACCGTGACGTCATGGTTGCTTGTCCCTTGTCTGCACCAGCCCCGGGGATGACACCATTCTGTCGGGCTG
>PVKE010000398.1:25829-150381 GCA_004027555.1 Craseonycteris thonglongyai
CAGTGCATATTTATTTCTATTTTACTTTTTGACAGATAGAGATAGAGACAGAGACAGAGACAGCTAGAGAACCGAACTGTGGGAACTCCCCAGTTCAGCATGTGGGTCCTGCCTGGGCCGGAGCCGGGATTCGATCCTCGGTCCTCATGGCCTCAAAGCGAGCGCTCAACCCGCTGAGCCGTCCCGGCTTTCCCCCAGAGTGATCTTTCTAAAGCAAAATTAGCACGTAGGATTCCCCACTCAAAGGCAATCAGAGTGGAAGGCCAGCCCCTGACCCCACGTGCCCGGCCCTAGGAAGTTGGCCCTGCCTGAGGCCCAACCTCATCTCCTCTCCTTCCTGTCTCCTCTGTTCCTACCATTTCCTTAGCGAGGTCTTCCCAGGCCACCTAAAGTAGCCGTCCTTCCCTCCCCCTGCCATTGTCATTCTGTAGCTTGTCACATTGTTTCAGACGCTTCCCAGCACTTGTCCTTACTTGAGCACATCTAGCCTTCTATGTGATATGGCCTATGTCCCTCCCTGAATACAAGCTCCTTCTGGGCAGGGGGTTGGTCTAGTCATTGCCGATCTTCAGCCCTGAGCACGCAGGACATACACCCTCACCACCTGCTGCTGCCTCGCTGGCTGGAGGAACACCACCTGTGGCAAAGTGACAGGAGCCACGTCCCAGGAAACAGGAAGCTGGCTGTCAGTCCAGACTGGCTGGGGCATCCCTCCAAGCCCATGCTCTGAGCTTTTGCAATGACTATTTCATGAGTCTTTTTCATTCATTCACTCATCAAACAAATAGGTCGTTCATGAGTTCCTAACGTGCCTCTCTCTGGCCTTTGGCTAGGAGCTGGGGACATAGGTCTGAGCAAGCAGACCCCGCATCGCAGGGCCAGGGGTACCCTTGTCCGCAGGCTTTGTGAGAAGGAGTGTTCCCTGAACAAGACAGGCATGTTCCCTGCTCTCCCAGGACTCACATTCTAGTTGGGGGGAAAGTTGATGCAGAAATAAACAAGATGATTTGAGGTGGAGACAAATGTTGGAAGAGAACCATGATGCAGTGTCCGTGAGTGGTGTTGTGAGGAACGGATTCAGTAGTAAAGGAGGAAGATCTTTGCAAACGACAAAGGTCAGGGGTTACCATGTTCACCTTGCCCCTTTGGCAGAGAGAGAGGTCAGAGGCTCCAAGGTGGAGGGAACTGGTCCCAGCCTCTTGCCACCAGCCTCCTCTCCCACACAACATATGCATGCATATGTGGGTGGAGGGGGCGGGCACCACTGGCTGATCTTAAAGTCCCTTGCAAATGCCAAGTCCTTACATAAGCTCACTCAGAGGAGGGAGAACAACCTGCCTGGTTGCCGGAGGGCAGCCTTCCCCACCCGGCAAATTGCCCCCAGGGCTCGGGTTCCAGGCCTTTCTCTGCACTGATCTCCCACTGACATTTAGAGACCTGGACAGACCCTAGATGTTTTTCTCCTTTCCCTCCCCTGCTCACCAACCGCATCCCAAAGCAGCTGTGGTTGCTAGGCAACCTGGGACCCGGCCTGGGTGCGGGGTTTCAGAACTGGAGGCTGGGGAGGTAATGAACCCTTGCAGGGCAGCTCTTTGAACTGCAGTGCAACTGGGGGTGGGGAGGGAGCCTTTATGGTATAAGGGGCTCAGGGCAGAGCTCGAGGGGGTGCAAAGCTCAAGCGTAATGAAGAAAATCCCAGTGCTTTATCACAGAGTAAAGGGGAAAAGAACACCTAGATGGAAAAAGAAAGCATTGCAACTTCTGAACGGGAGGGCGCTCCCTCAGCACCTGCCCTGGGCCAGGGCCTTTGGTTGGGTATTTCAGTCTGTCTTTACAGCAACCTCATGAAGGGCGTGTTGTGATCTCCATTTTACAGGCGAGGAACCTAAGGCCCAGCTGGTTGTGCAATGACCCAACTAGAAGGGGTGAAGCTGTGATTTGGATCCAGCCCTGCTTGGCTCCAAAGCAATGCCCTTCTTGGGCCTAATAGCGGGGTGCACAGAGCTCAAAACGGCAAGATCTGGGGGCACTGCTGAGACAAACGCCATCGGCCTTTCTTTGCCCTCTGGACCACGGCTGAGCATCCCGATGAATGTGCGGCAGACAGGGCCCCCCAAATGCACCCCCATCACTCTCCTGACAGGCCCCTGGGGAGGGTGGCATGATGCAGGAGCACCAGCTCTGGGGTCCAAGGACCCTAGTCCAAATCCCGGCTCTTCTTTCCCTGGCTGTGTGACCTTGATCTCACTTAACCTCTCTGAGCCTCAGGGTCCTCCTCTGCACTGGCGAGAATAATGCCGACCACAGAGGCTGCTGAGAGGTTTCCAGGTGTGGTCACAGATGAAGAGCCAGGCCAGGCAGTGTGTCCCAGAGCGGTGACAAGGCTCAGGATGCCTGTGGCTCATTCTTGACAGTTACCTGGCTCAAGCCCTTCCTTCCCACGCTGGGCCTCAGTTTCCCCATTGCTCCAATAAAGGGTTGGTTTCTAAGGATGCTGTCAGTTCTGGAAAGCAGGGCCTGAGGCTGCCTTGTTCAGTGCCCCTGGCATAGCGCTGGTGCTGGGTGGGCACCCAGTGGGTGATCAGTCATTACAGGGCACGTGAACAAATGTACCTGGAGGTCTCAGCACATCCCAGCAGCAGACCCAGGGTCAGAACCCACATCACCCAGCTCCCAGCCCTGTCCCTGGCAGCAGGGGCTTGACAAGGTGGGGTGGGGGTGACAGGGGTCAGCCTGGTCCTCACTGGCTGGGAGGGTGCTCTGCACCTGCTGAAGTTCCACTTGCTTCCTCAGGGCACCTCTTGCTTTCTTGCGTGGTCCCTGTGCTTTATGGGGACATTAGCGGAGAGCGCTCCTTGAGTGGTGTATTTTCTCTAGAAGTGATGTCCTTTCAGCCATTTTCAGGTAACACTTGACATGATAGATGTTAAGAGCAAGATGAAAAGAGGTGTGAAGAAACCAGCAAGAAGAATGCCAGACCGTGAGCCCGGCAGAAAGAAGAGTCAGGGGACGCCTTTGTCTCGGGGCCCCTCCCAGCCAGCAGCCAGGCATGTCCCCACCCCCACCCCGTCCCAGAGGCGTGGGAGGAAGTAGTCAGAGGCCTGGTCTCTGGTCTCCAGAGGGCATCATCCTCTGCAGCAAACTGGGGGCAGCTTCTTCGGGTCCCCCCTCCGCTGCCCCTGCACTGGTCCCTGATCCCTTTCCATCTCCTGGACATGGCCTTGGGACCTCACGGAAGAGACGCTTTGCTGTAAGGCTGAGGAGGGTCGTGGCCAGACAGCTCCGACACAGGAAGTCGGCTTGAGTGCCCGCGGAACAGAGGGGGCTCTCTCCCCATTGGCAGTGCGCCTGCAGGCAGGGCCGTGGAGACTGAGAAGCAGGCTGAGTGGAGGCTGGCCCCCCAGGGGCAGGGGTCCCAGGCCCCCAGCCCACCGAGTTTCAGATCTCACCACTGGGACCAGGGAGCTGGCACGGTCCTAACTCTTGGTCCATCTTGTTGTGTCCTGAGCCAGAGCTCCGAGTGGGGGCTAAGCACTGAGCACCCCCTATGGGAGGTAGTGGTTCCTGACCTTGGAAGGAGACATGAACCCCGAGACACACTCAGAGCTGTGAATAAGCACACGTGGGGAGGAGGGGGCTTCCTCCCTTTCCTGCAGGTTAGGTAGCAGGCGGGTCACACATTCTTAGGGACATTCAAGCCCCGGGCTTGGCTGGAATGAGCGGCATTCACAGGAGGCTATGGCCCAGTGCCTTTAAATACACTGCTCTTTGGACCCAACTTGCCCTACACGTCCATACACCCCAGTAGCCCCAGAACATCCCCGGATATTGGGGGCCACTCCCCATCTACTGCACACTCAGTACCTGTCCACCTTTGTCCTTTGTCCTTCTCTTTGAGTGGCCTCAAGGGCATGTGAGTTCCCTTCCCCACCCCCTCCTATTTACTTTTGTGTCCCAACCCCTGCACCAGTTGCGGTGCGTGGCATGCTGTCACCCTTAACAAATATTTGTTCAACTGAAAGACAGTTGAGTCGCTTTGTGAACACATGACAGACATAAGGAGGCATGTGCTCAGCAGCAACAGTTGGCAAGCGAAGTGCCAGGGCAAGTCAACAATTTATTGAGCACATACTCTGTGCACCAACTCCATGCTCCCAGAGGATGCTGGCTGACAACTGTGGGCAGGAGCCACCAAGGAGAGACAAAGCAAGGACTCTCAGAGGGCACTGCGGCCTCCAAGCATGTGGGAAAGTCTTACTTGCTATGTGTTCTCTGGGTCCACGAGGAGGCAGACATTAAAGAAAGGCTCAGGTTCAAAGACATTTCCCCACAGAGAGGCTACTCACAGGTCACAGTGCCGTTGACGACGTGGAACTGGTAGCTGCTCAGCACGGGCTGGCAGCCGAGCTGCTTCAGCTTCTCGTAGCAGCAGTCATGCGCCAGGCAGCACCTGGGGGCCGGATCAGAGCGGGGGGGAGGGCTTTACCTGTGGGTGGGCCCTGGGGGGTCCGCGGGAGGAAAGGACTGGCCTGCCTCCTCCCCCAGGTGAGACAGCACTGAAGGTAGGGAAGTAAATTCCTGATGCTATTACAATAATAGGAGTGACCGCTGACAGGGAGCCCTGTCTAGTCTCTATCTCATTAGCCCTCACGGTGACACCAAGAAGTGCAATCCTTGTCCCCACCTCACAGGGGAGAGAATGAGATTCAGAGAGGTGAGTTTCCCCAAAAGTGTACAGCTGAAAAGTGATAGACCCAGGACTCAAGGTTAGGTCTGGGGATTCACTCGTTCTCGTAATGACTTTTTACTGAGCATCTACTATGTGCCAAGCACGGTGCTTTCAAAGACATACAGAATCCTTCAGTTCTGGCTCTTCTGGAGCCTGGTGGGCCAGGGCCAGGAAGGGAGCGTATTCGATGGGAGGAAACAGATGGGAGCAGTCTCAGCTCACTTCCTCCATCAGTGTATAAGGAACGGGAGCAGAAACCTGGGACTGAATTCTAAGACACAAGAAAGCAAGTGTTTCTGGCTGCTGCCCTGGTCCAGATGCTCAGTCTTCACCTCCCCCTGTCCCCACCCAGTCTGCAAGTGGACCCTTAGCTGTCTGTCACCTTTGGCTAACAGGGTTAGATTTCCCATCAGCCTTTGAATTTGACAGGGGAGGCACAGAGCATGACAGGGCCCCGTTCCTGTTCAAATCCTGACTTTGCACCTGGCTGCTTGTGCCTTTGGGCTTTGCAGCTTAGGTCTCCTGGGTCCTCACTGCTGTCACCTGTAAAATGGAGATAGTGACTGTCTCGGCCACTGGCTACAAGGACTAAATTAGGTCCTGAATGCAGATCACCAGTCCCAGTGCTCTGCACTCAATGGGCATGTCATCAATGTCAGTTTCCCGCCAGGGCTCTGGGTCCCTCCAGCTGGAACATTCCATGTCTAGGGAGCCCAACCCAGAGGAATCAGGCTCCAGGAGGGATGCTTCAGGCCCTGCCATGGGGACATGCTTACCCAGGCGAGGCTGAAAGTGGAGAGAGCATTCTATTTCTTATTTCTTCCAATGAAATGGCATGCGCAGTCTTTCCTGTTTCCTACCTCCCACACTGCTGCCAAATTACACCAACCTACACTTTTTCTAGGAACTCACACTCCCCCACCCCCATCCTTAAAGGTGGCCTGTCACGCCAGGCTTGTGCCACGTGACTGCATCCAGATGGACAACTTTCCCCAACGGGGCCACTCAGATGCTCTCTCCCAGGACACGGAATTAGGGCTGGGAGACAGCCGGCCAGTCTTGCTGCACCTACGGTCTTAAAAACTGGGCCGCTGAGAGAAGACCGCCTTTGCCGTGAGGATGGACAACTGAGCTCTCAGCAGGACTGGCGACGGAATTTGCAAGGCCGGGGCAAAATGGAAACGCCAGAATTTCAAGACGGTGACCACAGAGCAGTAAAGCCCGTGCAGGGCCTTAGGAAGGCCCAGGCCTTGGGCTCCCCACTCCCATTCGGTGGCGTGGTTTGGTTTCTGACGTTCGCCTGCAATGGTTTCTGTTACTGACAGCGCAAGCGTCCCCAGAGGCTCGCTCGCTCCTCGGGCATGGATCTCAGTGCAAATGAAGTGACAGGAGGCCTGAGAGCCTCTGAACTCACTTGTCCGTGTCGTCCACGGGGGTCCCTTTGCCCCCCAGCCCACAGTAGCAGCCATATCCGTAATAGGAGAAGAAGGCACTCCGCCCCGTGACGTGTTTGACCATCCTCCGAAACTGCCAGAAGCTGCTGTAAGTGGGAGCCGTCACTGCCAACGAGAAAAGGAGGGAGAGGAGAAAACGCCATGAGAGCGGTGCTGCCCACCGCTTTGGGTCTGGGGCGCAGCAGCAGCACGCTGGTCGTGAGCCCCGATACCGGGAGAGGGGACGGGCTCAGAACCACCGCACGGCACAGCGAGGTTCTTGCTAGCCCAGGATGAGAACCCGGCTTCCGCGATGTTCAGAGCCACACCGTCAACTACGAGTTAAAAAAACCACCTTCTCACCCTCCGGTCTGATGTCAGCCATGAACAGGAGTTCAAAACCCGAAATGCCCGGCCCTACCAAGCTCACAGGGCACTGACGCTCTCACAGAAGAAGCAAAATACGTAAGGGGCAGAAAAGATGCTCTCATCCTTTCTATTTAGTTATTTTCAGTGACAAATACACATGGACTCAGCAATTTTTCCTTCTAAAAAATGCTTACAAATGTGCAAATACATATACATGGATGCTCTCTGCAGCAATATTTGTGATATCAAAAAATTGGAACTACCCACATATCCACTGATGGGGATAATAACTAAAGGACGTCATGAAAACATACTACTGTTAATAGCAATATCTCTAGGCTGTGGGATGAGGAGAGAAACAAAGGCAGCATCTGTTTTATATACTTTTACACTATCTGACTTTTTTTTTAAACAATAAGCCTGTATTACTTTTCCATTAAGTACTTTAAATGTATTTCTGTAAAGGCCTAGAGAATGTATGAGGGCGGCCGGGAAAAAAAAAATCCAGCCATAAATGCCTCTATTTTTCATAGTATGTGGCTGGATATTTTCCGGACAGCCCTTGTATGCCTCACTCTTAAAAGTGGTTACATCTGAGAGTAGCAAAAGGATTGGGGTCCTGGAAGGATGAGAAGGGGCTTTATCTTGTCACTCTATCCTCATTTTACCTTTTCATTACAAGCATATATCAATTTTGTAATAAACGCAAAATAAAAGCATGAACTTGAAGGAAAGAAACTAAGACAGAGGGTTTTGGGAACTTGTCCCAGGAGCCTTCCCATCTCCTACAGCGGTGTTGGATGTCTTGTCACAGCGCACGAGAGGGGGCGGAGCCTCGGTGTGGTCACCTCTGGAAAGAGGGCGGGGCCACACTCGTGTGCTGACCTTCCGGAGTATACCAGGGGGTGGCGGAAGCGGCCCTTCTTACACGTGGGTTCTCCCCACCCCTGTGATCTTGAAAACTGTAAACTCCAGCATTTACTACGAGAAGATGGGAACCCCATTTTTGACATTTTGACTTAGGGACCCAAAAGTTATTGCTCCATAGCTGAAACAGATAGAAAAATGGATTTGGACAAATATCTATTCAACTAAACAAGGACTTGAAGTGTTGTCCAACAGAACTAGCCATGCTTCCTAGAACGTTCTTTCACTTTGCAGAGGTATGCAGTCTGATGTCCTGGTAGCAATGATTTATGATTACCGATGATTCCAGAAGTCACCATTCGCATGCCTCTATGGTTGGAAATAGCTGTTCCTAAATAGGCTAGATATGTGTCTGCGTTTTCGTTCTAGAATCGACATGACTTTAAATACAGGCGACTGTTAATAGCGTCCAAATGCAAGACTCCTGGAGGGGTTGTGTGTGTGGTAAAACAGCCAAATGCCCTCTTCCTTAGCAAATGGTTGCAACCTTTGATTTCCTGGAAGTTTTGTGAGAGCCCAACACCGGGAACAACCCATTTCGCAGAAGAAACAGAGGCAGGAGGACCTTGGTGGGAGCCTGCTCCACCGCTGATTCTCTCAAGTGACACCTGATTTCCTGTCACTCGATGCCACCACAAGTGGGCCCACCCCAAAGACACAGACACACAGGCAGGAGGACAGCCCTGGGCGCTCCCAGAGGTTCCCCACTTACAGCAGGAGGTGAAGACCATGAGAACGCCAATGATCTTCATTCCTGAAGAGACCAGGGGGTCTGGGGCGCAAGGATCACAGCTTCCTCTGCTCTCGAGGGGTCTCCCCTGTCCAGGGAGGAAATGACCAAAATGAGGGGCGTCCATGTGGGTGCGAAACCGCAGATGTAGCACAGGCCTTCAAAGACGCTCAATAAGGGGGCTCTGAGCAAAGCAATCTTTCCAAACTTAATTATCTGTGAATACGACACTCTTTCTGGTATTTAGACCTAAATGTAAAAACTAAAAGTCCGTTATTGGAAAAGTGCAAGTGTTTTGGTCTTTTTCTTTCTTTGGCAACACTGTCCCTTCCTTGTCTTTTTTTCTTTTGAGGGGTCAGTATGTCCTCTGTTCTCTTGTTTAAAGGCATATGGCTCACAATGGAAAGCCAGCGAATGAAAAGCAAGCCGATTTGCATGGTAGCCTCCACCCCCACCTGTTTTCCTTCCTTGATGCCCAGGTATCTTGTTCATAAACTTAGCCCCTTGATTTCCTCTTTGTAAAGTGAGATTAAAAATACCCAGCAATCATTTCCAACATTCATCACGAACTTGCTAAGAGCTGGGTTCATGAGGGGCTTCATGACTATTGCCCATTATTTGATTCTCCGAAAAACTCGAGAGGCCCTGTTACCCTTAGAGATGAAGAATCGGAGCTCCGGGGAGCCTGAAGACGCCCTTGCTCTCACGAGCCCCGTGTGTGCTGCACAGATTTGTGGGAGCCTACTGAAATAATGCAAGTAAAAGTGCTCTGGAGCATGCTGGGAGAGCTCAGCGGCTGAGCACTTGCCTCACAATTGCAAGGCCCAGGGTTCGATTCCTGGCCCCGGCCTGGGCAAACCCCACATGCGGAACTGTGGTGCAACTGGTAACCACTGGGATGGTTCTGCAGTGAAGGTTCCAATCTCCCATGCAGGAGGCCCCCGGGTCCGTTCCCACCCTGCACAGCCCCACATCCACCTGTGTGGAGTGAAATCGTGTCACAACTAATGATTAGCAACTATGGAGACAGCTCTGGGCCCTCCCCTTTCTCTCTCTCTCTCTCTCTCTCTCTCTCATCCTCTCAAACATTAAAATAAATCCTAAAACAATAATGAAAATAAAAAATAAAAGCGCTCTGTACTATAAAATGCTGTAACAAGTAACCACACCCTTCCCATACGGTTAGCAATGGGAATGGCACCCATATTTGGCACGTTTCCCAGGACAACAGAGGAGAATGGAGGCTCAGTGTCGCATGTCATCTTGCGGAGCCAGCACTGATCAGTCAACGGTTCTCTTTAAATACAAGTGGTCTTTCTGGGTGCATCTCAGATCAGGGAAAATCAGATCGTGTCAGGACTTGGAATACGACCAATAGCTTCGTTGAGCCTAAAGAATTGGGCAGGTGCAGAGCTGCAGCTGGAGTTAGGCTCTGAGGCCACGTTTCCCAGGACAATCTGTAAATGAAGGTCCTGCTGCCCAGCCCTGGGAGACGTAACCAGGCGCCTTTGCTGTCTTTCCCCTTGAGGCAGAATTCTCGGGCATTGCCCGCCTTGGTCAGGCTTGGTCCCGGCCAGCCTTCATTTCAAAGGCTGCGCGGATGTTTCTAAATGAGGTTCCAGCTCTACAGGCTGGCTTCCTTTTTTCTCTGTTGAGCCTGACAAAATAATTGTGTGATGGCTCAGTCCATGAGGAAGGGACTGACGTCTTTCAAATGAGCAGGTCTGTCTGGTCCATGGTTACGAGCCCTCCTGGGGGTGGGGGTAGGAGTAGCCCCTAGCCAATGCCTGGCTGAGGTGATGATTATGGGCCATGCCTTGCCTCCTTCAGGACAGTCCTGAAAGGCCACCCCAGCCCCAGAGCTCTCTGGATGATCAGCCAAGGCTTCAGCAGCTGACTCTGTGCCAGCTTCTCCCTCTGAGTGCCAGCATCTCCCTCCATGGATCAGCTCCTCCCTGTGAATGTCAGCTTCTCCCTGTGAGTGTCAGCTTCTCCCTCCATGATCAGCTCCTCCCTGTGTCAGCTTCTCCCTCCATGGGTCAGCCCCTCCCTGTGTAAGCTTTTCCCTCTGAGTGCCAGCTTCTCCCTCCATGGATCAGCTCCTCCCTGTGTCAGCTTCTCCCTCTGAGTGTCAGCTTCTCCCTCCATGATCAGCTCCTCCCTGTGTCAGCTTCTCCCTCCATGGGTCAGCCCCTCCCTGTGTAAGCTTTTCCCTCTGAGTGCCAGCTTCTCCCTCCATGGATCAGCTCCTCCCTGTGTCAGCTTCTCCCTCTGAGTGTCAGCTTCTCCCTCCATGGGTCAGCCCCTCCCTGTGTCAGCTTCTCCCTCTGAGTGCCAGCATCTCCCTCCATGGATCAGCTCCTCCCTGTGCGTGTCAGCTTCTCCCTCTGAGTGTCAGCTTCTCCCTGTGCGTGTCAGCTTCTCCCTCCATGATCAGCTCCTCCCTGTGTCAGCTTCTCCCTCTGAGTGTCAGCTTCTCCCTCCATGGATCAGCTCCTCCCTGTGTCAGCTTCTCCCTCCATGGATCAGCTCCTCCCTGTGTCAGCTTCTCCCTCTGAGTGTCAGCTTCTCCCTCCATGGATCAGCTCCTCCCTGTGTCAGCTTCTCCCTCTGAGTGTCAGCTTCTCCCTCCATGATCAGCTCCTCCCTGTGTCAGCTTCTCCCTCTGTGTGTCAGCTTCTCCCTTCATGGATCAGCTCCTCCCTGTGTCAGCTTCTTCCTCTGTGGGTCAGCTTCTCCCTTCTCCCTCATTGGGTCAGCTTCTCCCTCATTGGGTGAGCTTCTCCCTTGGTGGGTCAGACACCGTGATAGGTGTCTCTCCTGGGAGCCTCCCAGCAATGTACTTCTCTATCTTAGAGTCCATGGAGGCGAATCTTAGCCCTTGTAGAGCGGTAAGCACAGCCCTAGCGATTATATAAATAAGTGCCTTTGAGATTAGAGAACGGAGCAATGAACTAGCCTCCAGTCACTGGTGGGTCATTGAGCCAAGGGCTGTACCTGCCCCAAACAGTTGAGAAAACAAAACCCAAATGACTGGAGCATGACGCGGATGCCATAAGGCTCTTATTTTAGGCTGTTCTAGCAAGGCATCAGCCTCTTTTTCTCAGCCCCAGAAGTGGAGCAGGAATTCAGTCCGGGTGGTTGCTCTTAGCCGAAAGGCAAAGGAGAGGGAGGAATGATGAAAACGATAGCTGCCCAAGCCTGCGAACCTGGGGCCTTGGAGTGTGGGGGCAGATGGCTGCAGCCCCATCAACAGGGTGGCACCTGGCACACAACTATTGACTTTGTGTCACCACGGAAAGGTCGCATTGTGCAAGAGACTGCAAAGATGAAGTGCAAGTCACGCCGGATTATATGTGGGAGAAGAAGGTTGCAGGGGGCCCACCGCTTCCTGGCAGAGCCACTTAAGCTCCCGGGACTTCCTTCCTCCTCTGTGAAGTGGAGACAATGTCCCTGGCCCCCCATGGACTGCGGGCAAGCTTCAACAAGCCTGAAGGCCGGAAGGCACTTGGCCAACAGTAGCCAAGGTCAATTACTGCGTTCGGTATGTTCTGTTGAAGACGACTGGGAAGTAGGCAATGTATTTTTAAATGTTTTTCAATAACCGGGGGAAATAGTAACAGAACTGCAGGACTTCAGGGGTTACGGTTCATTATCTGAACCTTCCCTCTTAAAGGTCCCCACGGGAAGCGGGTTCACGCTGCCTCGTCGGGAGACAAGACCAATTGTGGCAGCCTGTGGCCTCTCAACCAGAGCATCCACTAGTTCACCTTCTGCTTGGAGGTTGCCCCTGCTCTCAGTCTACAAGCCTCAGGGGATCGAGGACAGACTGAGGAGGACACTGGGCACAGACTCCAAAATCTAGAAGCTGCTGGTTCAAAAATGGGCCAAATGCTCTTTGGGGGACAAGCTGCTCAGAAACTGAAGCTGCAGCCCCTCGCCCAGCCCCTATGGGGTCATTTAGACTTACAGCCTTTGGCGGGAGGGCACCGATTGGCAGCTTGCTGGACCCCTCAGTAGAAAAGCCAGCCGTGGAATCAGCATCACCACCATCTCTAATTTCTCATTTGTCCAACACCTACCACGAAGTGGGCATTGTGTGGGCCAGCAGGGGACCCCGACATAGGCTCATAGCCTCCTGAAGGGGGCTCCCACCAGAAGAGGAAAACAAGCATTAACCTTCACCAAGCTCTTACCACGTGCCAGGCCCTGTGCTGAGACCCTTACATGGATTCTCTCATTGCATCCCTCACAACAATCCTATTCTTATCACCTCCCTTCCGTCGATGTGGAAACTGAGGTCCAATGAAGTTAAATCAGTTTCCCAAGGTCCCCCATGAGCAAGTGTCAGGATTCAAGCTCCAGCCTTGACTCAGAGGCCATGCCCACCCATGCCTCCCGGGCTGCAGCAGGTGGGTCCAGATAAAGTGACATGCAGGGAAGTCGGGGAAGGGGGCGGGCTCTGGGGTAGAGGGTGGGCTGTGGAGTCAGCCGGCCTGGGGTTTTTGAACTGTTCTGCCATTCATTAGCCAGGGGCCCTGGGGAGTCATGACCTAGGAAGGGGGCAGGGCACCATCTTGGTTGGGCAGGTGGCACTGGACCAAAAGGGACCAGAAGAAACACGTAAGGTTTGGGGAGACAGAAGGTGTTCTGGAAAGGCCTTCATGAAAGTGGTGACAATTTTAAGATGGACCTTGAAGGATCCGTAAATTTGGCTTAACTAGAAGGAAGGGAGCAGGGTGGGGTTGGCATGAGCGGAGACCTTACAGATGACAAATCTCAGGGCCCATTGGGAACAAATTAGCTAGAGCCTAGGGAGAGAGCCGGGCGCAGCGGGAACCATGAAGGGGAAGGAGAATGAGTCTCCCGTGGGCTGCCACAGCCACGACCTCTGGCCATGTCACTGAGAACCCACTTTGCATGTGTGTGTCACAGGCTGTGTCCTCTGCAGACAGCTTCTTTACAGGTGATGTGAGACAAAGGCAGCAGCTTCAGCTCTCTCTTCAAAGAGCAGGTGGGCACAGCACTGGATGGGCCAGCCTCCCTCTCATTTCATGCTGTGCATCACAGGACCCAGGGGAGCAAGCAAAAGGCACATCCTGCTGAATATTAAACAGACCCTAGGCACAGGCACCACTTCACTGCAGCGCGCACATGCACAGACGCGCACACACGCACACACGCACACGGCGAGAAGCCAATCTGATTTTCCAGAAGATTGCATAATTCGTAGGTGATATTAAAATAGCTGATGAAGAGCCCACTCTAATCTTTCTGGGGTGGGCGTTGACGGGCTGAAGAACGTTGCTTAGACATTTCTGATAGCATCATTTACAAGCCACGAGCCACCAGCACAGAGCTGCAAATCCTTCAGCTCCTACAACCACCACTTCCTGCACCTTCTGGGGGTTCAGGTGCCTCGCTGGATGTCCAGGGAGGGTGACGGGTGACCCAGGCAGGAGGCCAGCCCAGCCCAGGCCCCCCCACAGACCAGGTGTGAGATGGGCAGAAACTCCACGGCTGAAACCACTGCCTCCTTTGTTGCCCCCAAAGAACGTCCTGTTGGTGCCAATCACTTGGCATGCAACCATGTCCAGCCTGTGCCTGCTCTGCACCCTGGGCTCAAACTGTCTGGAAAATCATCGGATTTGTAACTTTACGGGTATGCGATGTATCTTTTCAACCAAACTGTGACCATCTTGAGGAGGGCTGGAGTCACGCTCAGATTGTACAATCCTGCTCCCGGGATAGAAGAGATAGCAAACATTTGGCCACAGTGCGATAGGTAATGACTCCTAATTGCTTTCTTCTCATAATCCGGCTCTTGACTGTCTACTAACATTCTCTTCTAATCACATCGTCATTAAACCATTCCTCTGCATTGTCCAAGAGCCTAGAACAGTGTCTGGCAGACAGGAGTCCAGTCAGGATGCCCTGAAGCTAACTTACTTCCATTGTGGGAGGAAGGCTTCATCCGTTAAACTGGGTTCTGAGGGCTACGTGAGCATCAGGTAAAGGTTGGGAGATGAGAGAAGAATCTTCTAGGCAGAGGGGAGAGCAGGAACCAAAGGCCTGCATATGGTGAGGGTGTGCACACGTGTGGCCTGTGGCAGAGAATGGGTTTCAGGGCAGTCAATCTTGGACAGAATCAGAGGACAGGCCCCTCCCATGACAGCAGAAGGGACAGAGGAGGGCAAGGGAGCAAAAGTGGGCAAGGTTGTAGGTCTGATGGCAGAGCGCTGAGAAGTTTCCATGTGACGGCTTCTATTTTCTCTCTGAGGAGAGAAGGACGTTGACCTCCTGAGTGGGAAGAGAGGGGAGAAGGAGAGGTTTCTGTAGAGACCACAAGGTTTGAAATAGCCACTGAGCGGCAAGGAGACAGAACTGAGCTGGGGAACGTGGCAGGGCTTCTGGGTAGAGGTCAGGGTCCCATTGAGGTTGGAGGTCACACATTTCCATTCCGGCCACAGAACGTGGCTGGTCAAGGTTTCCTCAGCACCTGAATGTCAGGGGGCTGACTGGGGTTTCGTCAAGTGGGAGACAGCAGGACAAGGAGGTGGGGGCTCTGGCACGACAGTGGTTTAGGGACCAGGGACCCTACGGCACGGAGACGAAGGAGGCTGACGGGCAGGGAGGAAGCAGAGGCCAGTGGGCTGATGTGGTGCAAGTGGCTGGAGCTGTTGGAACTGTAGCAGGTGGTGGTCAGGGAGGTCAAAGCAGGTGCTGAGGTTCCAGATGTGGCCCCAGGAGTGGGGGCTGGTGTGGAAATAAGGTCAAGGACCTGGCGTTGAAAGAGGCAGACAAGTGGTCCCGGACTCACACAGACGCCCTAAAAGCCGCCACTTAGAATCTAGGGTTCCCACCACTCAGTCTGGCAGTTTCATCTGAACACGGAGGACACTGACCGGGTCAGGGCCGGACCCAGGGTCACAACACTGTGACTGTGTCCCATCCCCAGCCCCCCAGGCCAGGGTAAGGAGAGGGGGACGGGAGGCAGGGGAGGCAGGGGAGGCCAGGCCACGTCCCCTGTCGCCTCCTGCCCCCCTCCCCGTGCCAGGCCCCCACGGCACCCCACCCCGGCCCAGCCACAGGGGCCAGGACCCGCCCGGAAGCACGTGGCCCCCCTCGCGGTTGCCGGGGAGCCGGGCCGTTGACCAGCCGGCCGGCGCCGGGACAGCAGCGGCGGATGGAGCAGAGCTGCGAGGTGAGCCCGGCCCGAGGGCCTGCCCACGGCCACCGGCGGCCAGAAAGGGGCCGGGAGAGGCCCAACCCGAGCCCCCGCGTGTGCCTCCCGGGCGGGGCTCCCCAGACCCGCAGGAGGCGAACCCCGGGAGGCAGAGAGGGGCCCTGGGAGTGGTGAGCGCGCCGCAGGGGCCTGGCCAGAGCTCACCGTGGTCGAAGTTGGAGCGCTCCCGGGCTCTGCGGAAGCCGAGCGGCCTAGGACACGCTGGGCCATGCCCTCCCGGGGGCCGGAACAGACCGAGCGGGACAAAAGGACATCTCATCCGTCACATGGAGAGACCGGAACCAGATCCGAGCCTCCCCCAGACCAGGGCTCTTTCACCCAAGTCTGCTCTCTCTTTTCAGACGCGCTCCCGTGCCCCTCCCCCCACCCCCTCCTCTGCTTCTTCAGCCTCTTTCCTTCCAGAGCTGTCCCGGCTTGGGAAGAGTGAACGGGCCCTCCACCTACCCACCGCCTTGGAATCATTACCAATTCCTTTTCCAAACCTTTGATCACTAGGTGCCTTGTGGTCTCAGTCCCCCCACCCCCACCCCCACCCCTTTAAACGCGGCACTGGGCACAGTGCATGCTCATCATTAGTCCCGGGCAGAGCTGGGAATGGTACCAACGTTTCCTCATTCTCAGGCCAGCTGCCACCTCCTGTTGGTTCTTCTGAGCGGTTTCATCCTGAACACCGCCCAAGGAGGGGTGGGGATTGGCAGGAGGTAGTATTAACTGATAAATATTTTTCCAAGGCCAACTCAAATGTGTGCCTCCTTGGTGCACGCCGGCAGATGGGACGTGGGTGGTTATATTTGATGGCACTTACGGTCCGTTTGGATTTGGGTTGTGCGTGAACTTGGGTGGCCGGACCTTGTGGGAGGAGGTGGGCACCCTTGGGAAGCAGGACTATGGCTTCAGCTTCTCCTAGCCCATGTTCCTTCTATCCAGTGGATTGGGTGGTTGATCTTAAGGAATGAGCACCTGCCCTCTGGGCAGCTCCTTGGAAACCGTCCTCAGTGTTTGTTTTCTGACTCCAGCAGGCCTCTGGGGTGCAGCTTTTCTGTTGAAGTAAACAGGCCACTTGCCTATTCACCTGGCAGCTTGACAGATGCCTACGCCTAGATCTTGTCAAATCACTTTGTGGTTGAGTGTCTGCCAGGCCCAGAGGTGCTGCAATGAGCGTGCGGAGCAGGGACCGTGATGGCTGCTGCAGCGGCCTTCCGGGACCAAGGGCGACTCCGGGAGTTCAGGACCCATGGAGTGAACTAAAGGCACGTGTTGGCCCAGGCCCCCCAACACCGGTTTCCCTCCCCTCCCCTCTCCATGTGCTAGAGCAGGCGAAAGCTGTTATTCCCACCACGTAACAGATGGTCCACAGACCCGGGAGGAGGCAGTGGGTTATGAAAGGTTCGTCGGAGCGGCTTTACCTGAAGGAGGTGTTAGTCTCTAAATAGCCATGAGTGGGCTTAGAGGAGTTAGTCATAATTGAGGTTTTTCTCTGAGATAGCTCACTATCGTATTATCTTATGACCAGGGTACCTTGCATATGACACCCTCTGAACATGGATAATTATGTAGTACCAAAAGGTATAGAAAGTGCATGCACATACTCAAGTTTTACAGTTAAAAATAATCCAGCAGAGAGCCGGGGAGAACACATGACTCTCCTCCTCAAAGTTGTTAAGGAAGAGGTTTCTAAGTTACCAAACTCACTGACAGTTAAGCCTTCCCGAGGCATGTGTGGGAGTTGGGAGCCAAGTCTGTGATAATTCTGTAGAAGCTGTCGCAAATTAATAGCCATTCTCCAAGGGGGGAGGCTGGGCAGAGAGGGGGAGTTGGTTTACCAGCTGAGCTTATCTTTGGCAGAACAGTTGGACAGTTATGACCCCCTCGTGCCAAAGTACAGAGCTGCTTAATTACAGGTGAAAGACTTCAGCACTAAACTAAAAGAAGGGCGGAAAAACCCCACATTCTTCGCAGTCGATCAGAAAATAGATTACATTAACAAGGAGCTGGGGAGGCTTTTTTTTTAATTTTTTTTTTATGCCAAGGAGAAGGCTTCTGAACTCCCAGCTGCCAGATTGTGAACACGGGAGTGGAGGAAGGCTTAGGCTGTGACTAGGGGAGCAAACACAGAGGCCTTTAAGAAAGAGAGGGTAGCTTTGTTCAAGGTTTTTGAACTGAGCAGGACTTCAGGAAGATACAGGGATATTGTGCTGCATTTGGTGGTGGCTTTAGTGGCGAGGAAGAGGACTCTCCGTTAAGGCAGGCAATAATGGAAAGCCGCACAGAAGGGCGATGCTAGAGGTGCACAGCTAAGAGGCGTGCATTGCCTTGCTTAGGATTGTGTCGTGAAGGTAGCTTGGAGGAAGTGAATTTGAGGGAAGCGTCAGAGAAAAGTGTGGCCGTAAGAAGGGGTTGATTAGAAAGCATGCATTTCACGGTAGGCAGCTGCTCATTAACATCAACCTTCTGGCATTTCTGTGCCGTGGGCGGGGCAGGCATGAGCCTGCCCCCAGCTGGTTTGAGTTGACTAGGAGCGGACCCAGTGTTCCCATGGACCCCCTCGGGAAGAGCTCTGAAGCAACAGGTAAGCCTTTTGGACCTAAAAGAATAAAAGCACCAAACAAAACCAAACACAAAGGCAAAGTAATGCGTACCATTTGAGTAAATCTTTACCATGCACCAAGCCTGCGGCTGTTATTTCCTATTACTGTCCTCACGTTCAGAGGCGCAAATTCCATCGATGAGGAGGGGGATGTACCAGAAAGGTAGAGCAACTGCCCTATGGTCACACAGCTAGCTTGTGACAGAGCCTGAAATAGAACCCAGGTCTTAGGACAGCAGGACCTGTGTCCTTGGCTCCCAAACATGTTGCTTCTTGGGGACCGTGAGGCCCAGGGGAGTTATTACCAGGTGTTTAAAGGGCTGGGTGAGAGCTGGCCAGCCTGTGGGCAGAGAGAGCAGCAGCCACAGCGGTGGTCAGGACTCAGAGGCAGGGAGCCCAAGACATTGCAGTGTCGGGGGAACATGTGACCTGGGACTGGGAGGAGGAGGGGCGGTAACCATGGTAGTGCAGGGGCCGCCTGGCCATCAGAAGACCTGATTTGGCATTTGCGGGCCTGCACAGAGACACGTCTCCCCTGGGCCTCAGAGAACGGCTTCTGTGGGATTTCAGAAGCCCGCAGGAAGTACTCCAGGTGGGGGAGACAAAACAGGCCCTGAGGGTGTGTACAAGGAAGACAGAAACATCCACAGCAAGAGGCCTGATGTGGTGAGAGCTGGGGAGACACGCAGCCTGGTCCTTGAGAGCAGGACCCGGGTTACAGACCTGGGTTCTGGGTCAGGCTCTGCTGCTCACTGGCGGTGTGACCGTTGGGCAGAACTCTTTCTGGCTCGCATGTCTATAGGATTCCCGTGGCCCCAGAGTCCCCTGTGGAGTTGGTCTGGGACGGGGTTTGGTAAAATAGTGTCCCGTGGGCCACATCCAGCCCTCCACCATGTTTTTGTGTGGCTCGTGAGCTAAGAATTAGCTTTCACACTTTTACACGTTTGGGGGGCGAGGGGAAATCAAAAGAGGAATAATATTTTTGTGCCATATGAAGATGACATGAAATTCAAATTTCCCCACCCATAAATGGACTTCTACTGGAATACAGTTACACCTGTTCATTTTATATATTGTCGACAGTGGCTTTCACAGCAAAAGGGCAGGGTTGAGGCGTTGTGACAGGCCAGCCACATGGCCCACAAAGCTGAAAATGTTCACTGTCTGGCCATTTACAGGAAAGCTTTGCCGACCTCCGGTCTAGAACCCAAGGACCTCCCTGTGAGCTCTGGCCAGTGGGCAGCTCAGCAGTGGAGCCTCTCGCTCTTCTCCCTTCACCCCTGGTGACAAGTTGGGGCAGGGGAAGGACATGCATTAAGTGATGGGTGCAAAGCCACTAAGGCAAGGTGGGACGAAAGGACAGAAGGAAGGAAAATGAAGTAAGGGCAAGCTGTGGGGAGATGGGGAGAGCAAGAAAAGGACTGTTTACACTGTGGCTCTTCCACAGTGAACACCGGATTGGAGCCGGCCACTGTCCCCTGTTTCCAGACACTCTAAAGTGAGTGCAGACAGACACTGGTTGGTCTACCGGCGTTGAGTGACGTCGAGCCTGTGTTCCCTGGTGCTGACACAGCAGGGCAGCTCCTGGTAACGCTGGTTTACGGACTGCTTCGGCTGGGCTTACGCTCCAGCGGCCGGGTTGAGTAGCTGCAACACAGACCACCCAGCTCCCAAAGTCGAAAATATTTACAGAAAAAGTGAGCTGGCCTCTGCTCCAGATTGTCACATGGCTTGGTTCTTCTCACCATTCTGGTCTCTCAGCTTAGCCCGCCCCCCAATAAGAACAAGAATTCATCCCCACCCTCGTCACTCTCTGACGAAATACTTTCTGTTCTTCGTAGCAGTCACTACCCTTTGAAAATACCTACTTACGTGTGGGTTTAATACTTGTCTTTGCTCATGACAATAAGTTGCAATAACTTTGGTCCACTGATACACTACAGTACTTGAAACGAGTGGACGAATGGATGGATGGATGAAATGCAGCTCATGCCCTTCTCCAGATGCCAGAAATCCAGAGAGAAGCCCCCCACCATCCTCCACCCCATCCCCCACCCCCGTGGCTGGTTGGATTATTCTGGCACCTGGGAGTGAACCTCTGCGACCCAGAGGTCCCAGAACTTCAACCCATGGCCTCGTCTCTCTTCTCCTGCTTCCTTAGGGGTCTTGAGAAGCAATGGCCACAGAAGCCCCCGTGAACGCAGCCCCTGCTGAAAGCAGTGCTGCTATCAGGACAGCAGCTGACAGCTTTATTTGGCAGCCACGCTCACTGAATATGCATGTCACGAGGCCCAAGTCCGCCAAGGGCCGGACCCGGCCCAGTCTGCGGAAACCCCAGGGCGCGGGGGCGTGCTCTCATGGCTCCCCACCTCCTCCACCTGCAGCAGTTCTCTGCGGGTCACCAGGCAGCCAGAAGCCAGGAGCCTGCACACCCAGGACTCCACACCAGGGAGCTTTCCACGAAGCCCCTGAGCGGCTGCAGCCGGCCCCCATAGGGGCTTCCTCTTCCCTCAATAAATACCAGGTCCTGCCGTCCATCAACAGGAGGACCCTGGAGGAGGAGGCTGGGGAAACAGTAGCTGAAAAGGCCAGCTCACTGCAACTGAGCAGCATCCAGGCCCTTTACCCCGGGGAGCCCGATACCCCGAAGACAAGCCAAGAAGATTCCAGAGCTCCAGCTTGTCCCCCGAAGAGGAATTTCACCGTCCAAAGCAGGAGAAAAAGCCCCACCAGGGCTAGAGACCTGGAGGAACCTTCAGAGCAAGAGCCAAGGCTGCTGCTTGCTGTCCGATCGCCATCAGGCCGAAGGTTCGTCCGTCATTTCCGGCCGGCCGATGATTTACACACCGTCATTGCTGTGGCTGAACGTGAGCACAAGGCCGCCTACCGACACTGCTGCATTGAAACGATGGAGGTGCCCCGGAGACGGTTCTCTGACCTCACCAAATCTCTACAAGAGTGCAGGATCCTGCACAAGTCGGTGCTGGGCATCTCACAGGAAGACGGGGAGGGGTAGCCCTGAGTCCAGAGCCACCCAGCAGGGCTCCAAGGTCTCTGAGCAAGGAGCATGCTCAGGCCCGGTGCAGCTGAACTGCTTGGGACTCTGGTCTCCACAGCCTCTCCTGAGGCAGTGAAATTTGCATGCACCGCAAGTGCACTAAAGATTCTCGGCCGGGTGTTCATTTCTCTCCACCCCTGGAGTGAATGGGCAAGTTTCCAGGCCTGTTCCTGGAACAGCTGTGACTTCCCAGAGTTCTGGGTCCTTTCCGGAACAATGGCTTGCCTTGACGACGAACCCTCTTGCTCTTGAACCCAATGGCTTGCCTTTCTGTATTTGATGCAGGATTAAACACTTCTCAGACAGCTGTCTAGTCTGGTCCCTCACCAGGGCTCAGGAAATGGAGAAGTGGCATTTGTAGTTCTTGCAAGCATCTTTTGGAAACAGGCAGTGATCCTATCCTGGAAGCAACCCCTTTGCTAGCTACAATTTCTTGGAGGGTTACTGTTGGTGTGAGGGGGCTGCAGAGGAAAGAACAGGTCTCTTGCTAATACAAATCCCCCACCATGTCAACATTTCTAAATTGATCTGGGAGCTGGGAAGCAAATCGCTCCCACAGCCATGGATTAGCCGGCAGCTGCTTTTCAACCTGACTGATCAGGTTTACGACTTTTGGTAGCTACTCTGTGGGCAAAATTCTTCCCAAAGTGAGGAAATCCCGTGGTATCTGATTTCCTTTGCTTTTGTCAGTAACGGAGTCTTTTCAGGTTGTATAAACCTTGTGCAGTTTGTACATGTTTGTACTAAAGGCCCCCCTGGCTCCTCTGGGTGTGAATACGATATTTTGTCCCTCCGTTTCAGGGTCTGGCTTGCTTCAAACACGGAGGCTCCAGGGGTGCCCCTGTTCTCTGATTAAAACTCCTTTGGAGGGGGAGGGGTCGCCTCCGTTTGGTGTCACCTGCTGTGCCCCTGCTCAGAGACCGTGTGCCCAAGTGTCTGGTTGATCAGCATGAAGCTCGTCTGCCCACCGAGCTCAGGGCTTTGCTGAAGAGTCTCGTTTGTCCAACTCTTGAGTGGTGATGTGGACAATTTGCCAAAGTTGTCCCGTATTACAAGTTCAGTAAGACTCCCACTTCTCATCTGGATCCCCATTATGGCCAAATCGCTCCTCAGAGCAGGGACGCTTGTTCCCTGCTAGAGCTCAGCCCCCACAAGGCCCTGTGGAGTGATAGGCACACAGAGAAGGCATGTTTCTAGCAGCATGACGCTGCTGCTGCCTCAGCAACCAGTGCATCTCGTGCTTAGGTAAGGACTGTGGTTGGAAAGGTTACTTCAGCAGATCGATGGAGATTGGCATCACCGTCGTTTCTTATTTCTCCTGAAGAAGGCTCACTTTGTCCTAACTGCATCCCATACCACCCAGCTCACTCTAGAAGAGGTTATTTCTGAATGCTTTGCCACAGTTCTTATTATAAAAGACCATCAGCAGTTCCTTGGACCGCAAAGGTCAGCTGGGGCTTGCAGTGCCTTGGGCAGCCCCCCTGCACCTGGCCAGGGCTCCCAGTTAGTGACCATGTGGCAGAAGGGACGGGTGCCTGAGCCTGGTGCTCACAGAACAGGAGTTCCACCTCCCACCCGGGACTGAGTATGGAACTCTGCCTTTGATCTCGCAGGCTGGGGGAAGAGCCTCCCACAGCATCACACCTACTCTGTGGTAAGAATAAAATCCCACCCACCTGGGACTTGGTAATTTCTCCAGGCAGGAAATCGTTAGAAATCTTCAGTGAAGTGGGGCATGCTTGCAGGAGCTAGAACCTTTAGCATTTCAGAGTTTTGCTGCTGCTATGTAGCTTAGAATTTGGGGGGTGGTTAAACAAATGGAAGGCAGGAAGCATAGAAATATTTTAGAATATGTGCATAAAGCTAGCTTTGAAGCAGCTTAAAAAACTTTTTTTTGACCAAAAATGATGTATCTAACAATAAAATCGATTTGTGTGAAACTGAGTCAACAGAGAAGGTGCGTCTTGTATTGTAGCCCAAGGCGTCGGCTGCCACATACTAGTGGGCAGAGGGGTTTGTTCACCTGGTCTTCAGTTTTCTCCTGGGAAAGAACGTGGCTCTCCTGGTAGCCCCAAGACCTCTTCCCCAGGTCCTCCGGAAGCCCTCCCCTCCCCTGGCTCTTGCTTGCAGCTTATATCACAGCATTAAGCTTGTCTGGATGGAAGGAGTCTCCTGAAATTCTCCTAAAAATCACTCCCCTTCCGAGGTTGGCAAGTGCAGACTGCATCAGCATCTCAGAGTCCTGGGGGGCTGGGTTTACGGCCCCCTGGCCTAATGGGCTGAGCTGAGCCCAGAGCACTCCTCTCGTGTGCTCTCATTTTCTTTGCAAGCCTTTTTAAAAGGCAGAAAAGTCCATCCTTGGCCTGTATAAAAAGCTCGTCTACAATAGACCACACACCACAGGAAAATGTGCCACCTTTTATATCAACTTATTATGAAGACCTTCATAAAATGCTGTAAAGAGTAACTTTTTTTTTTTTTTTGCCTCTTGAGACAGGTCTTTGTTTGACATTAAAAGTCATTTTGAATGGCAGTTGAGAGCATGAACAAAGGCAGTGTTTAATTTGTGGAATGCCTACATTCGGGATGCTCTGTCACTGGTCTTGAAGGCTTTTCCCTGGAATGGGCAGCCTCGAGGCTCATTTCTATCTTTGTCTGTGATGTGTTTTGTGCCGGAGTTTGTGTGGCCCGTATAAAAAGTTCGTCTACAATAGACCACACACCACAGGAAAATGTGCCACCTTTTATATCAACTTATTATGAAGACCTTGTGTGGCCTGGGCAGCTCAGCTTTGCCCACTTTGTGGTCACAGACCTCAGTCATTTATTTAACCAACAGTCGCTGAGGGCCTGCCCTGTGCCACACACTTGGCGATCGGCATGGGCGCCAAGAACCCCTCAGGACTCATCTCAAACCCAGTGAAAGTCGGCTTGGACCGTGAAGGGCCCCAGAGTGAGGATCAGGCCAGATCGCGGTTGGGTCTTCTCCCGCCTTGGGGACATGCAGAGGCAAACGCTTCCCCACCATCTCTTGTGGTGGCGCTGGCAGACTGCTCACTGGGGACATGAACTTTGCACAGAACAAAGCTTCATGACAAGTGTTCCCAGTACATCCACAAGGTAAATCAGTCCTGGCAGCAGAAAGAACAGCAGGAGAATTAAGTGACTCATCATTTAGAATCCAAAACATTTTCACCAACAGATGGCGGGTGGTTCTAACACAACAGGCCTTGCCCTGAAAGTACCTGGGGACCCAGCCAACAACCATCAAGCCAGGGCAGTCCTGCCGAAGAGATTGTGGGCCAGCGGTCACCCCAAAGCTCCGGCACAAAACCCATCACAGACAAAGACACAGAAATGAGCCTTGAGGCTGCCCATTCCAGGGAAAAGCCTTCAAGACCAGTGACAGAGCATCGCGAATGTAGGCATTCCACAAATTAAACACTGCCTTCGTTCATGCTCTCAGCTGCCATTCTAAATGGCTTTTAATGTCAAAGACCTGTCTCAAGAGGCAAAAAAAAAAAAAAAAAAAGTTACTCTTTACAGCATTTTATGAAGGTCTTCATAATAAGTTGATATAAAAGGTGGCACATTTTTCTGTGGTGTGTGGTCTATTGTAGACGAGCTTTTTATACGGGCCAAGGATGGACTTTTCTGCCTTTTAAAAAGGCTTGCAAAGAAAATGAGACTGTTTCCCTGTCGCATCAATTTGGGAATCACCCTGAGGGTGAAGAGGGAACGTCTGTTTTCTTGGCCCACGAAGGCAACACACTGCCATCCAATCAAAAGTTTGTGAGCCCAGGTACCTTCACCCCAAACCAGAACGGGCGGAAGGCCACCGTAGTGGCGGAGAGGGGGTCTGGGGCCACCGCCGGGGAACGACTCGAGCCATCCAAGTGGGGCCCAGGCATTTGGTGACTCACTCACATTATAAAAATCAAATCGGGTGTTTTATGTTGTGTCTACACCGGTGATGTGACATTTTCCTTTCCTGATTAGGGCAGTTCTAGTAGCCCCTTCCGCTGCCCCTCTGGGTTCTACCTTCAAACGGCTTAGGAAGCAGCTGATCTCCTGAACAAATCTCCAGAGGTATTTTTGGACACATTCAATCCTATCTCAAAAGACTGAACAACTGATGTGACAGCTGCCGATAGGTACGGTTCAGCCGTCCTCGCTCCGATGGTCCTGCTCTCTGGGGGAGCACTCCCAGGGAGCACTCAGGGGGAGCACTCCAGGGACTGTCTGAAGGGTAGACTGTAGGGGTGGGAGGTGGGGAGCAGCTGGAAGTCCAACTACTGGAGGTGACGGTAACCAGGGGAGAGATGGCAGTGGCATGGGCCAGGGTGGTAGGCATAGACGTCACCTGTCACGACAGGTGGTCAGATTCTGGACATAGAATCCATTTCCTTTAGGAAGACAAAGCAAGAGAGTTTGACAAGGTGGGATTTACTCAAGTGGACGTAGCTTGACCATCTTCCCGATGTGGACTCTGTCTGCAAAAACAAAAACGTGACAGCAATGAGATGAACCCACAATGGGCAGAGGAGAAATGCTGTCTCGCATCGTTTCCCTTCCTATGAAGGAAATGCACGAACATTCTTGGATGAGGTGCACAGAGAACCCCAAAGCTATTAATTGCGCTGAGAAGAGAGGCAAATGAAAAGGTCGCCATTTCACTTCGTGTGTAGGTTAAAATCAATTACCACCTAATTCTAGGGATATGGTGACTGATCCAGGTTACTTGAAAAGAAGCCCTTGTTCCACTAAAATAACACATTGTATGTATCTCCCCTCCGCCTTCCGGCCACCAACCCACCCACCCCTTCAGCCCAAATCCAGCAGCGGATTCGGGGTGTTTTTTTCTTGGGAGGGCAAACAAAATCATTGTCCCTTTGGCCTAAGTAGCAATGCTCCTAGCACCTCTGATGGAGGGGCAGGGACCATGGGTCCACTCTGGTTGGTGAGCACTAGCGACAGGCAGCCTGGGTCTGCTCGGGCCCCAGCCCGCTGCTAACGGGGGTGGCAGCCACCTGCGGACACACTGTGGGAGAGCGGCGGCCACTCTCACCCTCCCAACTGGGAAGCACAGTCTGACAATCACCTGCTGCCCCCACTTCAGCCCTGCATCCAGCCCTGGGGTCCTGCGGAGTCGACCCAGACCCGACTTAACCACACCGCATCCCGAAGACTCCGGACCCAGACTCTGTAGCGGGTGGGTGAGCTTCGGCTCCCTTTCCCTTCTCCCCGGAGTTCCCAGCAGGCCCTCATCCTGTTCCGATCATCTGTAACAAATTCATTCCACCGTGATAGCTGAGGCTCCCTTAGGCCAGGCACACACGAGGCCGATCAGTGACCTGAGCTGGCCCCATGTCTCTGCCCTTACTGAGGTCACATTCTACCGCGGACAGGCAGAAAAGAAACAATACACACAATAAATAACGTCGTGTGATAGGAAGGGGTGCGTTCCACGGAAAATGAAGCAGCAGAGAAGGAGGAGGGGGAACCTGGAGTGGGTGAGACCGTACACAGGTGGTCAAGGCTGACCCCACTGACAAAGTGGCATCTGAGTGGAGAACTTGAAGGGGATGAGAGACGAGGGGGAAGCACATCCCAGGCAGAGGGGATGCGAGGTCCTAAGACCAGAGCGCAGCCAGTCTGTCAGAGGAAAGGCCTGCTGCCCGCGTGGCTGGAGAGAGGAAGAGGGGAGGCCCTGAGCAATGGGGGTGGGGGACAGATCACGTGGGTCCCTAGGCACTGTCACCTGCGGTAAGATCGGGAGCCGTTGCAGGGTGCTATGCAGTGGCCTCATCCCTGACAGAGGTGTTCAAATCAGCGCTCCGGCTCTGTGCTCACAGGCAGGGGCAGGGGCTGAAAGACCCATTCTGTCTATAAGCCAAGTGAGAGTGGCCGCCGAAGCTGTCATGAGAAGTGGTCAGCTTCTGGGTGTGTAACTCATTTACTTAAAAAAATTAAAGCAAAGAAGCCATACCTAAGCTTATTACAAAAATCGTGTTAACATAAACACTACCCCATGTTGTGGATCTCATCATGCATGCTGTTCCAGGCAGAAGGGGCTCCTGCTTAGACTCCTTCACATGGTCCCTGACGACCGAGGCTGGACTGTCACTCAGGACCCTGTCAATTCCAGGACTCCTCCGCCCACCCCGGGTGGGGTCTTTATTACTCATAACTGAGGATTTTGCCCAAAGCAAGCACGACTGCTAAGCTGTAAGCCCTAACAGGCTCCTTTGTGCCAAATGCTCACAATGGAGTTTCAAGTTCAAGGACGGCCCTAATGCCCTCTAACACAGCCAGCTCCTCAGCCGGAATGGGATGCACTTCCGCACTGGTTCACCTGGAGCCAGGTGGGCCAGGGAGGGGCACGGACGTCTAACCCGCTCAGCACCCCTGGTGCTCACAGAACAAGTCCTCCCTTCTTTAATGCAGAGCCTGTGCCCAGACCGATGCCTTGCCAGGAGAAGGCAGTTGTGTGCGTGGGTGTGCGTAGAGGTTGCTGTACAAGTCAGATGGCATTCTCTCTGCCTGAAGATCATAGAATTAAGAAATGCTTCCAAATTCATGCAGAGTGATCTACCTGCTGTACCAGCTTGTATCTCTTCCCCTCTGGCTACTATGCAAGACGGACCCCGTTAACCGGCCCTTTCTTGCTTCGCTTTTTGAGGTTACCTGAAGTTTTCTTATTCGTGGATTTGTTTACTAGCTCTTTCCCCAACCCCAACGCAAGGCCCATGAGAGGCGGGGCCTTGCCTGTCTATACCTCTGGGACCCAGTGCCTGGCTGGTAAATACGTACAGAATACATGAATGGTGTCCCATGGCCCAAGAGCACACCCCGGGTACACTGGTTTTTGGCCTCTTGAAAATGGCAACCTAAAGGTACATTATGCAAGAGGAAGAGGGATCCCCAGCTGCCTGGAAGTATCTTCTCTAAGCTTGGGCCCTTAACTGAACCTCAAGCAACTAGAAATGACCTGAGCCACCGGGGTTACTTAAAGCTGCCAGGACTAAGGGCTCTCTGGGTGCAGGGTGGCCAGCCTTGTAGCGCATGCTCTGTGGGCTCAACCCCAGGCATCCCACCCACCCACCAACCAGGTCACTGGGGCATGTTATTTAACTCTTTGTGCCTCAGCTTCCCGATGGTTTTAGAGGGGCGTGTCCTTAGCTCCCGGGGTTGTGACAATTCAATGGTTGTGACAGTGAACACACAGGGGCGCCTGAGAACTGAACACGGCACATGGTCACCACTAGTCAAAAACTGCATGGAGAATGGATGCAGTCGCTCTTGCAAGTCATCACAGGCAACCCTGGAGGCAGAAGGGTTCTCCTGAGCAGGCGTCTGCCCTGATGGCTGGCGGGCCACCAAGGACTCTCTGTTCACCGCTGCCATAGCCCTGCCCCATCGGTCTGCTTCTCTTTGTCTCCCCAAGTGCTCCTTCTTGGACCCCTCCCTCCAGGCCCTTTGGTCCCTCCACGGCGCCAGCTGATGTACTTCCTGGAAGAGCTCGCTCAGAGGCCAACCTCCCCCCAGTGATGACATACATCCAGTGGACACTGGGCAGAAATCCTGGCAAAGGCCCCAACTCCTTGAACAGAATGCGAACACAGACATGAGTTAATGTCTATGGAACCCCTTGCTACGAAGTGTCTGTGCTTAGAGCTTTTTTCCAATAACAAAGAAGACCAGGGGCTGAGTTTGCCCAGGGCCTCCGACCCTGGGCTCAATCCTCCCTGTGCCACGGCTGAGGACCTCCTGCCTTGGCCGCCTGTGGCACGGGGGTCGAATTTCTACCTGAGGGGAGTGGAGTGCCTCCTTCTGGGGGAGTGTCAGGTGGGTGGTTGTCAAGGGCCCTGCAGGCCACACTGAGGAGTGTGAACTTGACCCTATAGGTCAAGGGGAGCCTGCAGAGACTTTAAAACAGGAGAGTACCATGGTCCAAATCAGAAACTGGTCCTAGGAGGACCTCTCGGTGGCTGTGCGGAGGGTCGAGAGGGTAAGACAGCCTGGCAGCAGGGACAAGCAGCCTGCACTCAAGCTGCCGCGTGTACAGGACAGCCTCACTCCAAGCCACTGGGCAAGAAGTAAGGACAGGGTGGAGATCTTGTGCTTACAGCCGTTCTGGCGGGTCAGCCTTGCTGTCTTAGAACAGTCCAGATGGCCAATATGTGCGGGAGGCGCGCTGGGGCTACGGAGGAACAAGACGCCCACCTGCATCTGCCCCACGGCGGGCTGGGCTTCCTCTAGCCCCATCAGTCCAGCCTTACCGGCCTGTGACAACAAGCCCAAGAGCAGCTGAGACCTTCTGCAGAGCCCATGGGTTCCTCCCTGACCCCTGCCTCTATGTCCCTGTTCACGAAAAGGGACACCTGTCCTCCACTGATGATGATAGCAGGCAACAAGTGCCCTACGCACTGGCCAAGTACTGAAGCACGCACTTCCTGTGGATTCGCTCTTTTAACTTCACAACAACCCCGGGGTGGGCTCTAGAAGGGGAATCAGAAGCCATAACAGTGGAAGGTCCTTGAAGGGAAGGGGGAGACAGTGCAGAATCATTGGAACCCTGAAATCCCAAGCGACCAGCTTCTTGGAGCACTTTCATGGAGCGAAATCCCTCCCACCTCTCTCACCCCTCCCCACCCACCAGAAACCACAGGTTTTCTGGAGTCCTCTGCTAAGGCTCTTTGTCTGTCAAAATGTCTGCTGAATATTTATCACACTTAAAAAAAAAAAAAAAAAGTTCTGCCTTAATCGATGGGGCAGCCTTTCCTTGGAGATCTTCCGTCTGAGCCAACCTGGGAAATGACCCTAACACTTAATGAGGTGGTCGGTGGATTTCACAGCATGCTCGTTAGTTACACTTCTCAATTCCTGGTTTGAAAAGGACATAAAACTCCTACAGGCCTACAACGGATTCCTTCACCCCTAACATTCACCTCTCTGCAACAAGGCCCTCGGGAGCGCCTTGGAAGCAGTTTCATGCCAAGCATTTACTGCATGGGACAACAGTTAGGGGCCACTGTGAGCTAGTCCAACCGGCTGGGGACAAATCCAAGCAGGATTCTACCGTTACTAGTTCAGGCAGACACCTCGGCCAGCAATGTGCACGCAGAACGGGAGGATTCCAGATCTCTGGCTTTTGCAAACTTCTTCCCGTGCCATTTTGAGAACTGCTGCATGACTCGCTGCCAGCAGGTGTTTTTCCCGGCTGGAAGTTTATGGGGCTAAGCTGAGGATGACAGCTCTTTGTTCTATGAAAAGAGCAGTGGAAACTACAGCCATCGCTAGGGCCTCATGCCAGAAAGCTGCGCCTCACAGTGCCTGAGAAAGAGAGAGGATCTCAGGGATTTGCTTATCACGTCCATGTCATCCAGAGACCAAGGTGTATGCGGGATGGGGAGAGAAATGGCCTCAAGGCAAAGCTGCACCAGGGTGGGGACCGGAGAGTGGAGCCCCTGGGGCCCCTGACAAACACTGCCGCCTCCCTGGGAAGCCGTGGTCATTTAGGAGAGGCAGTCTCCTCTCTGAGCTTGTTGAAGCGGAGTCGGGAACCGCCTAGAAAAGTGCCTGCCAGGGTTCTGGCCTCTGAGGGAAAGTGGTCCCCAGTGGGCAGAGCACCTCTGCCAAGTACCATGTCAGGAGCAGCCTCTATGAGTCACCTGCCAACCCCCATGAGATCTCCCCGCAGGCTTGACTGTCCCACACACACGTCCAGAGACCTTTTGAGCCTCCAGTTTCCTTCTCTACAAAGTGGAGAGGTTAACGCCTGGCCTGCTTACGTTGTAAAACTGTTCTGAGGAACCAAGAAGAGCAAAGGCAGAAGCGCTTTGCACACTGTACACACCTGTGCCCGGGTGGCTGAGTTTCATACCCACCTGCATCTGGACCCCGAGGCGCCTGTCCTGCCAGGAGAGACCTCAGAGCCTGGAATGTTTTCCTTAATTTTAGGGTTCCCCATAGACTCTTCTAAAACTGGTAAATCTTTACATGCATCATAGAGACTGAAAGGTGCGCTCTCATAAAACAAACAAAAGACACCTACCACACCTGTGCCAGAAAACACCCAGCATTCTCAAACCGTGTGAGCACAATACGGGCACCCTGTCCGGACCCCGTTTATAAAGCAGGATCTAGCCCTCTCACAATCACCAACCAGAAGGTCAAGGCTCGAAGGCCTCCGGGCCACTTCCTTTCCGAGGGGAGGAGGAAGCCAAGAGCAGCTGTCCGGGCACTCGGTAGCTGCGGGGCAAGCAGGGGTCACCCTCTGAATACAGAAAGAAAACCTTTACCTAGAATCTGCTTCCAGAAGGGAGGCGCCTGGAACACTGGTAAAAGTACCTCCCGGCTGAGAGCTGACCTACATCAGCGCGCCTGCCCACACTGGTAATTGTCTACCACGGGGTGCCTGTTCTTTGGCCACCGTCCTGCGCTGGTTTTCAGCCTGTTCATTGGTTTCCAGTGGTTCTATTGCACCAACGGCACTGAGTCCTTCTGTGATCTGTCCGCTGGCTTTCTTGAGCATGCCCAGGGGAACAGACACCCCCAAAGGCATCACAGTGACCCTAAAGAGGCATTCCACTCCTAGCAACCATCTTTGAGGAAGGGGTCACTTGACTGTTCTGGAACAATGTTTGTGACCACGTGGAAATGGAGAGGGGAGGGGACAGTGTCGGTAGAGGCTATTCTGCCACCCAGAAGAGGGGAGGGCAGGGAGGTTTCACCTGCCGGGGAGGTGTTCTCTCTTCTTTCTTTAAGACCAAAGAATAATCAAAGCAGAAAAGAAGTGTGAGGGCTGAGAAGAGAGCTGACATGAATGAATGTCCGCTTAAGGAGAGGCAGGGAGCTCTCCTCTCTTAGCTGGGAAGCCAAAGATTCTATAGTGTAAGGAGAGTAACAAATCAAAGTGCCCTTAGATGGTCACAAGGAAGGACTCAGTTGAGGAGACTGGATCAGAGCAGGAGCAGTGACCTGGCTGGTTAGTTGGAAGCATCTTCAATAGCTTCTCAGACTTCCTCTCTTGTGAGTCAATCCATGGTCTTTCTACTCAGGAGACAAATAGCTTTCTGCCCGCCCCTGCACGTGGGTGGTTATCTGTTTGATTCACAGCTATATCCGGAGGGCCTTGGAAGGTGTCTGGCGCCTGGGAAGAAATTAATAAGTATCTTTGGACTAAGTGAATGCCCTATTTAGCTACCCTTTTCCCTTAAGGCAGAATGGATTGGAGATCTATTCGGGCTGTTTTAGGGCTCTGAGCTGTTAAGTGCATACAGGGGGTTTCCTATAGATGCTAATCACAGTCCTGGTTCAATAATGGGATGATGGGGGTTGCTGCTCATCACAGCAAGGATAATGTCACCATGGGGGCTGGAGGGAAAGGGGACACATGAAACTACGAATTGTTCAAAGGCTCTCTAAAGGAATTCAGGGAGGCAAGGAGAAGAGCCAGCCAGAGTGGATCAAGGCCAAGAGAGGACAGAAAGGGGCTGCAGCGTGTGTGGCTGGGGAGGGACAGCCCCGGTCAGGAACACTGAGTCATGAGCCGATGGTCCTGCCAGAATCCAGAGGAAAAGGCTTGTTAAGATTGTCCTCCGATCGATGAGGACAGAGATTTGGGGACACGCTGGCTTTTGTGACATGCTGGATCTCACTGTAATTCATTCAGTGCCAGCTCTCTGGTTAGAAACGCAACCCGATTATAATTGTTCCCAGGGGAAGGTATGCTCTGCATGGCGAAGATCCTCTTTCTAGCGCCTTCTCCAGGGATGTGCTGGCCAGAAAGGCAGCGCCGTCGCTGCTTCTACCGCTCCGCAGGCTCCTGGGCTATACAGGGACGCCCGGGTCTAACCAAGGGCTGTGGAGGAGAAGGAATTTTGGGGAGCAGATGGCGACAGCGGAGAGGCCCTAGAAGCAGGTGGAAGTAGGAGCTCCCTTGGGGGTGGGCTGGCTGGTTGGGGGCTGCTCAAGCCATCAGAGCCCAGCATCGGTCGGCTGTTCCATCACACAGAGAACTTAGGATGTCTTTCCCGGGGTAAACCAGGCCGGGCGAGGCTGCACCATGACTCAGCCAGTGCCTTGGGCACCAGAGATTTTGTCACATCTCAGCCAGTTCAGGACATTCCAGTCCACAGACTTCCCTGAGTCAGATTCCCAGAGTTGGACAAACAAATGGAATTAAAAGTTCCACCTCCTCTCATCGGCTTTAAAGAAAGTAAATGAAAGGAGTCCACTGAAAGGTTAACAGCATAGCCTTCCTGCTCACATTTTTGGCTTAAGACTGCCAGTGACCTTCCATTTAAGGCAGGGTGGGCTCCGCCTTCCGGCCAGGATGAGGGACTCTGAGGCAAGGGAAGGCCCAGACTCTGAAGGAAGAGAACACAGCCAAGAAGTCCCGTCGCTGTTTGAGGATACACACGAGAAACGAGACCAAGATTCAGCCCAGAGCTCAACCATACGCTTCGAGTCAACATTTAGGATTTTACTTTGAGGGAATGGAGTTAGGCACTGGCTCCCACCTTTCCCTGCACCCCCCTAACTGACACTGAATAATGCAGCGTGCATCTGCCCCTCCGCCGTCTACGTGGTGGGAAGGCCTTTTAGCTGCAGGCTGGCTGCGAAGCCCAAGGCACCAGCGCGCTTTACTCAAGGGCAAGGCAGGCTCTAGAGATCAGAACAAGGGGTTACTCCCCTGCCTCCCACTCCCGCCCCCCTTCTGGGATCTGCGTAGTCTGGTGACCTGGTGGTGAACCAGAAAGCATCAGGAAGGTCCAAATTTTCCTTAGCTCTAAAGGAGTGGGAGAGGGAAGGGATGGGACAGGCTGGGACTGGCAGCCCCAAGTGCTCTCTCCTCTCCCCTCAGGGCACAGGTGACCTGAGGCACCTCCCGCTTGTAACCCAGTGTCACGTCCAAGGTTTTATGTGCTCAGTTTCACGGCACATTTGCAGGGCAGGGTGAGCAAGGTGGACAACTGAATGCTCTGGCCTTGTAGTGTCACTGAGAGAACGCAGCGAAGGCATTGCATAGGACAGTACGGAGCTGACACCTTCTCTCCGGACACGGGTCCCCACGTGCGTTCACCTTCACATCAGCCGAGGTCTGAAGTGTCACTCAACCAAAACCAGAAGCGCTTTCATCTTCTGGTTTCTTTACTGTGGTTATGGTGCTGTAGCGTCAATGCTGCCTCTAGCTGGCTGTGTGATGCTCGGAAAATTAATTTTCCTCTCTGGTTCTTCAGCTCCTTTGGTATCAAAGAGGACAGACAGTTCATTCTTTGGTCTATTTTAATAGTGCTTCACTACTTAAAAAAAAAAAAAAAAGCAATGGAAGCCTTTTTTTCCTTTCTCCACTAGATAGCACTGTGGCCCCAACCGAGGACCAGGGCCTGCGGCAATCCTGTGGGTATCCGTGCTGTAGTTCCACTTGGCCCAGCACAGCCAAGGCCCGGGGAGCTGCTGCCCTCCAGGACCAGGCCGACAGGGTGCAACCAGGCTCTGCAGGTTGAATCAGGGCAGAACGGGAAATGGTCAGGCACTTATACTGCAAGAAGCCATCTGGCTTGAATAAGGTTAAGTTCTGGCTGAATGGACAGACCCGGTAGGGTCTGAACCCCACAGCATTGCCTGTGTTTGCCACATGTGCACCCCATTTTCAAGGGACAACTTGCCAGAGGGTTCTGGTGCAGGCTCTGTGCTGGGTCTCTATCTGCTGCTCAGTTTTCTAGAATGCCAGCCTCACAAATCCAAGGCTCTGAAGCATTAAAAAGACCCTGGGGCAAATAAATACCCCTGCTGCAGAGCCCCCCACCTGGAGGGGTGGGGCCCAGGTCACCTGTGACCAGCACTTTCCCTCATGTCTGTTCAAGCCAAAGACGGCAAGACTCACCTCTCTTTCCTTTCAGCTATAACCTTGACAAGGTTTTTTTTAGAGGTCAAATAGTTCAAGTCAACAAATGTTCCAGAATAACCACGTTTCCAAATGTAGTCAATAAATCCTATTTTGAATATTTGAAATAATACAGTACTGGGCAAAAAATATTTACAGTCTTTGTGGGTGGGGGGACTGTAGAAAAGTACCTAAAGCGATGTTCAATTTTGTCTATATAGGTGAGCAAATATTAGAGTATAAGGAACAAACAGAAATAACTTGGTCTGTGGCATTGCTATAATTATGAGTTTTTTCCCCTTAAATTTAGAGTGTTCCTAGTTTTGCTCTGATGTTTGAAAAATATCTATTGTAATTTCCTAAGGACCAAGACCTACTGACTCCTAAAAAGCTTCCTGTATTTCCCTAAGAACGTGTTTCTGTTTTAAAACCCTTTTCAAATTCTCTGCCCAAGGGCTAGAATTTCCATCACGTGTGACTGCTGGTGAGTTATTTTTAAAGATTCCCTTCCTGAACCTCATTATTGATGTTTTCTCATCAATTTTGTAAAAAATTTAATCTTTTGGATGTAACAGAATAATTATTTGTTCGTCTCTCTTGAAATTGAAGGCAATATGATATTGAAAAAAATTTTCCTTAAAATGTGAATTCATAATCTCACCACCATAAACTAACAATCATCACATTCATTCCCACCTGGCTGCTGGCCACATGTATGGGTATTTCTATTTAGTTGTAATCATAGACTACATGCTATTCTGTAGAATACGTCTTTTTAAAGACTTGCACAAATTTATCCACCATCCAGCTGACATAGTTTCCAATGACAAAAGTATCAATATCTAATGCAGAGATCCTTCAGGGTGATATTCAGTTAAAGTTAAAGTGATTACCTAATATAACCTATTTGTTTCTGAGAAACACTAATACCTGTGGGTTCTGATTAGTATGAAAGTACTATGAAGCATCCACTCACATGTGACTCAGCAATCCTTAGCCCAATCCTCACGGTTATTAACCCTTCTTATACACTCTCCTGGGCATTTATTTCCTTCCTTCCTTCCTTCCTTCCTTCCTTCCTTCCTTCCTTCCTTCCTCCCTTCTTTCCTTCCTTCCTTGCTTCTTTCTTTCCTTTCAGATTTATTTTATTGTTTTTGACAGAGACAGAGAGAGTGGGGAGGGCACAGAGCAGTCTCCATAGTTGTACATCATCAAGTTTCGACTTGGTTTCATTCCACACAGGTGGGTGGGAGCTACACAGGGTGGGAACTGGGCTGGGGGCCTCCTGCATGGGAGCATTGCCCCTTCGAGCTGGGGGCCAAAATGGGGGCCTCCCACATGGGAAGCACACCTCCTGGACATTTCTATTTAGAGCTTCTGAAGTTCTATCGCCCTTAGTTTATTGTTTGCCTACTTGTGTGTGATGAAGCTGGGCTGTGTGTCTCTTATCTTTCTATCCTGGCCCATGTGTAAGCACAGCACCTTACACTTGAGGGTTTAATGAATGAGAGGTTCCCAGGAGTGCCTGCTTTGTCAGAGACAATGGGCTGCCATCTATGGCAGCAATGGGGAGTTCTCCCCTCCACACACTCTCCGTGATAGAGAAGAATTAGAAATACTTCTCAAATACCAGGATTCGGTGTTTGTTTGTTTTTTTAAGATTTATTTTTATTATTTTTTGACAGAGAGAGACAGAGAGAGACAGAGAGAGACAGAGAGACAGAGAGAAGGGGGAGGGCCCAGAGCAGTCTCCATAGTTGACAGCATTAGTTTTCCATATAGCTTCACTCCACAGGTGGGCACAGGGCTGCGCAGGGCAGGAACTGGGCCAGGAGCCTCCCACATAGGTCCCAGCAAGAACTGAACTGGGGGCACACCCCAGCTCAGCATGTGGGTCCAAATGGGCTGGGGCCGGGATTCGATCATCAGGCTCTGGGGCTGCAAGGCGAGCACTTAACCCACTGAGCCATCCCAGCTTCCCAAGTACCAGGTTTCTGCCTTCCATCTCCCACCTGGCAAAGAGATATGGCACCCACCACCACCACCACACTGGTTTATGTGCCCCATTAATTGCCCCAGGCCTTCTACAAACTCAGTGTTACCCTTCACGGGTCTGGACAAATCTAGACATGACAGATATTCATTTTCTCAGGGTAGTGCTACCTTTCACTCACCTGCACATGAGGTTTGTCTCCAGCTGCTGAGGCTTTCTGAAAAAGAACAGGAGCCATAGCAATGAACTCACGGTGGGAAAGAGACGGGGGTGGGGTGGGGGTGGGGGGGTGGGGTGGTTACTTCAACACCAAATAGATTTTCGGCTAGACCAAGAGGATCAGAAATCACTTTTGCTTTAAGTGATTTCTGAACCTCTTGGTATAGAACAACTCAAGATCAGTGTTAATGTTTAATTACAACAAATACAAAATAAACTACTGTTGTGTCCCTAAATCTTGCTCAGAGCAGCATTGCAGATCTCAGGAATGAGTCATGGCAGGCTGGTCATGAAAATGCAGACTTTGCTTTCATGCCACCACAGGGGAAGAATGGGCATGACTTGCGCAAATACTTTCATGTGATGGCAATTACTTGATCTTTCTCTTCGAGGTTATATGAAGGCATTCCATGCAACCCCAGATGCTAGGATGAAAGAGATCCCTTTTAACAAAGCTCGATCATATAGTCATCTGTGTATACCCTGCCTTGACTCAGAAAGAACCTGAAGTAGCCAGCAATAACAGCAATAGAAATAACTGCCATTTGTGAGTGACTATTATAATCAGACACTGCATACCAGGTGTTTCATCCATGTTGCCTATAATTTTACAGAAATCCCTCCAAGAGATATTATGAGGGGAGCAATAGGCACAGAGGTTAAGAACTCCGGCCTTGAAGTCAGACTATTTGGTTTTAAATCCTGGCTCCCTCACTAACTAGCTGTGGGACTGTGGCTACTTTCTCTGTGGCTCATTTTATCATCTGTATAATGGCGATATTAGCAACTACTGCATAATGTGTAGGGGTGAATGGGATCAACATGTAAAATGTTTATAATAATGCCTAACATCTAGGAAAGACTCAACTAACATTAGGAGGGTGATGGAGACTTCAATGCTCACTCAGGAGCCCATGTGTTGTCCTAAACGTCCAATCCTCCTGTGGTTGAGCAGAACCATGTGACTAGTTTGAGACCATGAAATGTGAATGGAAGTGACATGTGTAATTTCTAGACACCGCATTTAGAAGCCAGTGCATGACTTCTTGGCTCTCTCTTCACTGTCAGTGACCTGAGAAGTCACATGTTGAGATGGTGGCAATATGAAATGGAAGGTACCAGCATCTCAGAGTCCCCAGTGGAGGAGGGCCCAGATGGTGCACATAGATTTTGCATGAACAGAAAAAAATCCGTTTTTGCTGGACTAAGCTACTATATCTCCAGATTTACTTGTTACTACAGTATAGCATACCCTAACCTGACTAACATGGCCACTATTGTGTTATTCTTATTACCTTCTTTTTATAATTTGAAGAAACTGAGGGTCAACTAGCCAAAGAGAGAACCTCCATTTAAACCCAGATGTCTACTGAACTCCAGAAGTAGCATCATGAATGTGCATTTGTCTTTTCTGGAACCCCTGCAAACTCTTGGGTGCTATAGGGAAAAAAGCTCCTCCTTGGTTAAGCACTAATGAAAATGTCAGAGATGGTAACTGTTGGGGACTATGTGTGTTTGTGAATCTGTGACCACCTTTAAAAAAAAACAAAACCACGTCAGCGGAAGCTGGGATGGCTCAGTGGGTTAAGCACTTGCTTTGCAGCCCCGGGGACTGGGGATCGAATCCCAACCCTGGCCTGTGCAGACCCATATGCTGAACTGAGGTGTGCTTCCCATGCGGGAGGCCCCCAGTTTGGTTCTTGTCCCCCGGTTTGGCCCCTGGCTCAAGGGAGCATGCCTCCCATGCAGGAGGCCCCCAGCCCAGTTCCCGCCCTGTGCGGCCCCCTCCCACCTGTGTGGAATGAAATCATGTTGAAAACTGATGATGTACAACTATGGAGACCACTCTGGGCCCTCCCTTTGCGCTCTGTCTCTGTCAAAAACAATAAAAGAAAAAGAAAAAGAAATTTAAAAACCACATCAGAAAACTGCAAGGGAGAGAAACTTTGAATTCCCTTATCACTGTAAGGGGAAACCACTCTGAATCCTAAATTTGAAAGTTATCACAGGTGGGTTAATGTGCTGGAAACACCACTGGTAGGAAATCCACCAGCCAGAAGGGTCACCAAGGAGGAGCTCAGGTAGTCTGTGGAAAGGGGACAAAAAAAACACAAGACATACTGATCCCATGGGGTCCACTCTGTCTGGATGCCCATGGCCTTCCTACCTACCCCATCTCAATCTAATCTGTAACAATTCTGAGTCCCTCCTTTGTCTTTGAAAGGCCCTCAGCAGGAATGGTGTTATATATCAAAGCAAAGTGCTCTTCTGGAACTTCTTCCATGCTAAACAGCAGGGCATGAGTATGATCTTTCCAAACACTGGGCAGACTCGGTTTCCTTTTGCCAGGTAGTAGACTACACACTCTTTCTAAGGTTTCTGTTCTTCTTAAAAGTCTATGTGTCTATAAATGAGAAATGGTGGCAATACAAGTATGTCCTCATGTACGCTCTAATTTCACAGCTTAAAAACATCAGTAGAAGCAAAACGCAGTTTTCATCCTGCATCTTCTTTTTTCTTCCTGTTTTGTTTGTTTGTTTGTTTTTTATCCACAAAACCATTATAATTCCTGCTGCTTAATACACAGGGATGGTATGGAAATGAGCTCAGGGGTATAAAACACCATAAAAGCCTCCCATGAAATGTTATATAAGCGCTGAACATTAATCTCCAATACTTGCCACTCACTACCAATTTCTAATTTTAAAACTCGACAAGGTTTTGTCTTTACCTTTGTTAAATAATATCTTTACCTCAATTGAAGTTCTTAATGTATACTGTGAAAATTTTAAAAATATGGAAAAAAATAAAATAAAATAAAAATCACTTATAGTCCCAATCCCAGGTAACAACTTCAGTACAGTTCTCAGATGGTACACCTCCCTTCAGTCTTCACCTATAATATAGTATCTTTTAAAGTTTAAGCCCAGATTAGGCACAACACACAATTTTGTGTCCTACTTTACCATGGCCTCATAAACACGTGCCATATCTTCCATTAACACTGCTCATCAATGCAATTTTTAATGGCTATATAAAGCTCCCTCCAGTGATGCTTTCGAATCTTAACCACATCGTCGTCATTGCTGCACATTTTAGGCCTGTTCAATGTTTTCCTATTGAGAGTAATACTGAGATGAATTTCTTAGGCTCTTTTGATGTTCCTAATTATTTCCTTAGGGTATTCTTGTATGTGCAGCTAGTTTGCACTAAAACAGTTTCCAGCTAGTACTCAATACTTTAAAAAAAAAAAAAATAGAGAGAATCTGTCCTTGTATTTGAAGTCACAAATGGCCTACAAAGTAGCAGAGCTCCCTCCAGTAGAGCCCTGAATAGGAAAGTAACGGCTTCCTGTATAAAGATGCCAAGAGAGAGTAATTATTCAGGTTGCTCTCAAACAAGGGTTAAGATGCTGTGATATGGCACCTCTTAACCAGAGCTACAAAACAAAAATCAGACTTCAGTTTAAAAATATAATATTTCTATTCAAGAGAACAAATTTGGCCACCCACATCGTCCTCAAAATTCAACAGGCTCTCCTAAAAAGCACATATTGCCTACAGACACAAGCTGACAGACACGCGAGCTTTGAATGCATAACCTCTGTGTCCTCCATCTGAAAACAAAGCTCTGGAAGCTCAGCTCTGGCCTAAACAGTTGCCAAGGATACCCTGCATAGCTACAGAATCCAGGCTCAAGTAGTCCAGGTGCCCCCATTGGTTAAACACATTTTCTTTACCTTTTGAAAGATTAATTCATAATGTTCTAAACACAAAGCAGGCAGAATGCATGGAACAATCACAGTATCATTTTTTTTGTCTGGGTTCAGCTCTGAGTTGCTACTTATCACACAATAATCTATCTTTAAAAGAGACCTCCCAGCAATAAGCATGACAATGGGGATGTTAACAAAACAACCATTAGAGCAGCAAACCATTTATTGGGCCAGGCATCACTTCCATAAAAACGGTGGGTGGACAGGCCCATCACAGCTGTTTGGGGTGTGCAAGCAGGATTAGAGCAAGCAAAAGTAATGATTGCATCTAAAAAAAAAAACCAAAAACAACTGGGTGTATTAACAAGACTAACATATTAATGAAGTGACCACATGGGCCAGGCACTGTGCCAGGGGTTTTATATGCATTTCCACCAATCCTCACAACGACCCTGCTAGGTAGGTGCTATCGATTCCGTTCTACAGAGGAGGAAACTGAGGCTCACAGAGGTGAAGGGACCGACTGTACCCTGGGAAATGGTAGAGCTGGGTTTTGAACGTAGTGAACAGCCCTTCAGCCGGTTCCTTCTAAACTGGGGGTGAAAAGGAAGTGTTGGCAGCTCTTATCTCAAGAATGCCTCTTGAGAACCCCGCTTCAATTGGTCTTCAAAAGAATTGTTACTCAGGCTCTAAGGGAGGCCGATTTTACTGTACCCTCCGCCCTCAAGGAGTTTCAGAATCCTTGTCCACACAGAGAAAGCCCCGGGAAGCCTTGTGTTTGGCACAATTCTTGGGCCAAATCCTGCAAGAGGGGGTTAAAAGGGCACAAACAAAGCGTTTCCACTTGGAAATGTGAGAAGTGGCTCTTTTTTGAAGGTAAGAATTAAAAGTGATGGGGAATGTGTGAAGGCGCCAGAACCCTGGCAGGTGGTGAGGACAAGGAGGAGAGACACTTTGCTTATAAAAAATGGCTCCTAAGAAAGTCACTGGGTGCTGTGGGCCTCCTGGGTAATATGAGATAGCACCATTTACACCAGCTAGAGCCTCCTACAGCGTGCAAACTGGGGACATTTCTCTGACACTTACATATTTATTCAGCATTAACTCTTGAGCACTGAAGAAAGGATCCTAAGAAAATCAGGCTGGAAATCAGGATTCTGGATTCCAGAGAGTTCTGCCAGCAATGGGCTAGAGCTTATCCTCACTTTTATATACAAGAAGTGGTCCCCCACGTTTCTAGCACCTGGGACCGGTTTTGTGGAAGAAAATTTTTCCACGGATGCGGGGAAAGAGCGGGGATGCACATGCGCAGTTCACAATAGGGTCCGTGCTCCTATGAGAATCTAATGTCGCTGCCCATCTGACAGGAGGCGGAGCTCAGGTGGTCATGTGAGTAATGGGGAGCGGCTGTAAATACAGATGAAGCTTCCCTCGCTCACCCGCCGCTCACCTTCTGCTGTCCTACTGGGTTCCGAACAGGCCACGGACCAGTACTGGTCTGTGGCCCTGGGGCTGGGGACTCCTGTTGTAGACTATCTGAGGGCCCGTCCCAGTTTAATTTAATGTAATTTAATCCAATAGGGCAAACATTTATTCAACATTCACACTGTGCCAGGCATTATCCTGGCTTTAAAATGCAAAGCAGGTCTGGGTAAGTCCTTGATAGCGGTCTACCAAGCAATTTTGGGGTGACCGTCTGAATAAGAAAATAAATAGCCCGTGGGACATGACACCTGGAGAAGTAGCCCTTGCCCTGAGAAAGTCTGCCCAGGCCTGATGGAAAGACCTGGTTCCTGTCCTGCAGAAACTCAATGTCTGGTAGGGAGAAGGGTGTGTAAATGAACAACCCAAGTAATCCGGGAGGTGAGGGCAGTAAAACGGAGCAGGGGGAGCCATGATCTGTTCTGACTTGGGGTCTTGAGGAAGGTAAATGATGTCTAAGTTGGGTTAGACGCGTTATGAGGCATTTGTTGATGGGGGGAGAAAGGTGGGTATCTGGTAACTGCACCCTGACCCCCAATCCTTTCTAACCTGAAGCAATGCAGAGGTCAGATTTCTGTCAGCTCCCTGGGTGCAAAGGAGCTGGGCCTTAGGTCGGTTTGCGGGTGGTTGTGATGATCAGCCTTAGAAGAGCATCCAAAAGTGTTTTTACTTGAAGTAGCCCTAAACTCATAGCTTCCCGGGCAGGACTATGTCAATATCCCTCCTCAGACCTAGGGGTTCAGAGGCGGGACGTGAGGGTGACAAGCCCGGCAGCCACCTTTCCAGGTGTCATCTGTGTAAGAGTTTACTTGCAGGCCAGTTCTGCTGCTTAAATGTTCTTTTGAAAACCAGTGTTCTTGAGCCTGGATTGGTAATGCATTCCCAGGATCTCCTGGCTGGAAACCTTGACCATAGAAACCATCCCAAGCCAAGGCCCCTCTCTGGGTTTCTCCTCTAGCCTCTGGCAGCTCCTTCTTTGTCGCCTGAGCTGATTCCCGAGGACTTCCCGAGGCCTTCGCTAAGAGACCAGTAAATGTTGCAATTCCTCAGGGCTCGCTCGGCTCTGGATCTGAGCAATTTACTCCCCTGCAAGGGAATTGCGTGGCACTTCACAGATGGCCAGGGGCTCCCACATCTCCAGTTCATCCGGGTTCCAGACCCGCCAATCCCACTGCCTACCCTGACATCACCGTTTGATGCCTCAAACTAAATATGGCCAAGACTAGAATTATAACTGCCCCAGTGGCACCCCCAGCCATGCCCTCCCCCCGCACTCCTAACCTCAGTGAATGGTCCCACCAGAAACCCATTGCTCAAGCCAAACCTTTAGGAACCATTGTTATTTATTATTTATTTCTTTTTAAGATTTAGTTTTTGATAGAGAGAGACAGAGAGAACAGGGAGGGTCCAGAGCAGTTTCCACAGTTGCATGTCATCAATTTTCAACATAATTTCATTCCACACAGGTGGATGTGGGGTTGTGCAGGACGGGGACCGGGCTGGGGGCCTCCCGTGTAGGAAGTACACCCCAGTTCAGCACATGGGTCCACACGGTCCAGGGCCTGGACTTGATCCTCAGACCCCGAAACTGCAAGGCAAGTGCTCAACCCGCTGAGCCATCCCAACATCCCAGTGGTGAAATTTTATTTTCATTATGACAAACATTATTATTACTATTTTCAATTACATTTGACATACCATATTATATTGGTTTCAGGTGTACAGCATAATGGTGAGACATTCATATAACTTACAAAACCTTCATCTGGATACATCTGGTTTCCATCTGACACCATCGATAGTTATTACATTTCTATTTATTGTGTGCCCTATGCTGCACTTTACATCCCTGTGACTGGTTAGTGACTATGAATGTGTCCTTCTTGATAGCTCCCCCTTTTTCACCCACCCCTCCAGCTCTTCTTCCATCACCCTCACAAAAGTACCCATCTGACACCACGCACCCTCATTACAACATTGCTGACCATATTCCCATGTTTTGCTGCACATCCCATAACTATTACTTTGTAACAACGGAACTGAACTTCCCATTCCCCTTCCCTTATTTCACCCACTTCCCCAACTCTCCTCCCATCTGGCAACAAACAAAATGTTCCCCATATCTGTGAATCTGTTCCTGTTCCACTTGTTAGTTTTCTTCTTCGGATTTCACCTACCAGTGAAGTGAATTTGCACCTGTCTTCCTCTGTTTGTCACTCCACTCAAGGCAATTCCCTCCATGTCTTTTGATTTAAACCTTGACTCCCTGTAACTTGAAAGCAACTGTTGCTAGACACGTAACCTTTGCTCTGGCAGGCCAGAAGGGACTGGCAGAGAATACTCAACGTGATGAAAACCAAGGATCTGCAACCAATATTCATGGATCCAGCAAGGCTATCATTCAAAACTGAAGGACAGATAAAGAGTTTCCCAGACAAGGAAAAGCTGAAGGAGTTCATCACCACCAAGACAATACCCCAAGGAATGTTCGAGGGACTTCTTTAAGACAGGAAAAGGCAAAGCTCATAAAGGATGGAAGAAACTACTCTGGATTACACCCTCTGCCTCACTCCCAACATCTACTTAACCAGCAAGTCCCATTCATCTATCTTCTGACTGTCTCTCACGTCAGCCACCATTGACTCTCACTTGGACCACCGTAAAAATCTCCTGGGTGAACCCCCCACACCCGTTCTAGACCCCTTCTGACCAGTTCCCCACACAGCTGCTGAGTATTTCAAGAACACAATCTGATCATAAGAATGTTCTGCTTAAAACCTTTTAACGTCTTCCTAAGAGGCCCTTACTGTCCCAAATCCGGCGTGTGGCTTACAGGGTTGTGCATGGTTGCCACTGCTCCAGCCTCAACTCACGAAGTCCTTCCCTTCTTCTCCGGCTCCAGCAAGAGGGACCGTCCTTAGCTCCTAGAACAGCTGCTGGCTCTCTCTCCCTCCCACTTCCCGCTCACTACTGCCGCATCTGTTCTGGCCCCGCTGCCCAGCCACGTCTTCCTGGACCTTCACTGCTCGGCTTACATTTCACGGCTCAGGGAAGTCTGCGGCGGTTTGCACACTTTCATCCACTTACAATCATGTGTTTATTGATGCTTACGAGGTATTTTTTTTTAATATGTATGTAAAGACCCCTGTATATCTCCTCTCTTCTTCAGTGCAGGCGCACACTGCCCGAGGTCGCGCCCCCACACCCGCCCCCTGCCCTTCTCTCCCTCATCCCATGGTCTCTGCTTCCAGTCATCAGGCCCTCTGCCATCAGCAGGTCCGGCTTCACACCGACCTCATACAGGGTGTGACATGACTGCACAAGAAAGCAACTTTATTTTCTCCTGAGTGATGCCTGCAGGGTCATGATTCACCCACTTTTGTTGTTTCTACAGAAACGGTCATCAAAACTTTAGGGTTCTGTGGCCGGAGTCCCGCATACAGGTTAGCGTGCACACACACACACACGCACACACACACACACAAGAGAGGTTAACTAAACGATTTGTCTGGTTTCCACGCTCCTTGCTACTTTTTCAGGTAGACGCTTACATATACGATGGGCGATGCACCCATTAAAGCGTAATTCAGCTTCGTGGAGATTGAGTGCATATCTCAGAACGTCGGTGGTGGGCATGGGGCAGGTGGGCAGAGCGATCCCCTTAGAGGTGCATGATTTAGAAAGCATCCGGCACCAAGAAGGGAGCAACCTTGCTTTTCTGAGCCCTCTCACTGCACGGCAGCCGCTTGCTGGCCCGGGCCACGTGACCAGGGGCCAAGCCTCACTGACAGAGGCAGATCTGTTCAGCAAAGACTGTTTCACAGCAATTAGAAAGAGAATGCCATCCTGAGAGGCAGCAAACAAAAGGCCAGGGATGCTTTTTCCTTGTTTTAATTGATTTGGGCTGTCAACTCCTTCATTAGCAACCAGATTAGGTTCTAATTAGCACCCTAATTAAGTGCTTTTAAATCAGAACCTGAGAAGGGTGTGAACTGGGATGTGAAGGCAGGGGGGCAAGTTGGACAGAACCACTTGCAAGAAATGTAAATGGGTTGCTTAGTCTGAGGCAACAGCACATATAGAGGGAGGGAGTCTTGTGAACATTTCGTTTCTGAGGCACCGGGTTCAACCCCTTACTTAACCCAACTGGGCAGTCAAGCACAGAGAACTGGAAAATATTTCACAGGCGGGAATAAAAGAAGAAAGCAGAATGGATGCGTTTGGTTCCCAGTCTGTCCCCGTATGTTCTCTAGAACGACTTTCTTTGACCTTAGGAAACCTTTGGACTCTAGGCAACCAAGAAAAATCTCTCAAGCCCGAGGTTCATGGAAACCCAGGATCACTTCTCACAACGCAATGAGGCAGGCATGGATCCTAACACACACTCCACTGTAAAAGCACTTCACACTGAGCTTTTTGTTCTGAGGTGGTGACAGCTGTTTATCAGCTACGTGTTACTGTCAGCTGCCAACACTAAGAGCTCTGATCACGCTCAGCTGAACAGACTGGGACGGCAGCCGGGACCTAGGCCACACATGCCCAACGCAGAGGCTTGGGACTTTTATTCTTCAAAGCAAGTATCACATTTCAACTGCTAAGATTTTCTTTTTTTAACTGAGCCCAGCGGAAAGGAAACATCGTTCTTTCTTCCTGAACCTCTCTACTTGAAAATCATTTGCCCTTCTTTTCCTGTCTTTGGTGCATTCATAAGAGGGCATCAGATAAGAGATCATTTTTGATATGGCTCCTCCCAGAAGGCAGAATTCGTCACAGTGTGTGACAAAAGGATTTTACAAGCTCATCAGCACAGGGCCTTGTCTTAGCGGCCACACAGGACGACCACACCCTGCCTCTGGAATTTTCTAAGCTGGAAAAGCAGATTGAAAACAGGTTTCATCCACTTGGCTACCATGCATTTTTCCATAGATGGTATGAGAATTAACAGAGCTGAAGCTCTCCAAAAGACTGAATTAAGGGGTGTGTGGACTGGGGGTGGGGTGGGGGTGGATGGTGAATGGCAGGGTGGGTGTTGGACTAGAGCAGGATGGGAGGTATGAATCCATCATAAAACTTGCATTAGTTTGTATTATAAACAAACCAAGGTCACTTCCTAGGAACATCTTGTTCAGTCATGACTTTGTAGCATTCACTGTCCCCACGTGTTAGAAGGGTGACGACAGAAACTGAAGTTGGCGGAAGATCATCTTAAAGTTACACCATCAGAATGCCCTCCTCTTACATCTATCAGCTGTTCCGGGTGGGTGGGGCGCTCAGCACAGGAGCTTTGGCGTCAGGTGTGGCCTTAGGGAGGGGTTTTATCTGTTCTGAGTCCCTGTTTCCTTCTCTGTAAGATGAAGCTGATGGACTCCGTTCTTCCAGAAGTTTCATGAATCTTAAATGAGAAAACGTTTGTCAAGTGCTCAGCGCATGCGAATGACTAATAAATGTGAGTTCCCTTCCCGCCTTCTTTGTTCACCTTTTTCTGCAGTATCTTTTCCTCTTCTCCCAGAACCACATAGGTGAAGTCAGATTTACCTGTAGATCAACTGAATTAAAAACGCCGGCCATCAGAATTTCTGGTATATAATTTTCATGGGTTTTACACCTCCCTCGGAGTCTTGTAATTCATATGCCAACCATTCAGGTACTTATCAAAAACAGTTTGAAAATGAAGCCCTGAGAATAAGCTGTCCTCATTGTTCCAGGGCTTTCCTAGAAGTTCATGATTACCCTGGCTCTTGTCCGAGAACTTCAAATGCTGGTCACCTTTCTCTTCACCTCCTCTGCATTATCAACCTTGACAGTGGCACCTATTATGAGACAGGCGGGTTTACTCAAGGGCATAAGTTGCAAGCAAAATCGCCGACACACTTCAAAAGCTGACACACTGACTTTTGGATCAGGCAAAAGGGGGAAATGCTCTGGTTATTCGTGCAAATGACATCACTTAAAAAGTACATGCCACCCCCTCCGAGGCTGTGCGCCGCACACGAGGGTTACAGGCCACTTCCTAGCGGGGTGGAGGGCACTGGAGAGACAGAACATGGAAAATGAAAGGAAGAAGACGAGAGAAAGGGACACACCTGAAGAATACTCAGGGGTTGGCAGAAGGAAGAGGAGCCAGCAAAGCAAACAGAAGAGAAGTGGCAAGAGAAGTAGGTAAAGCAGGAGAGTGTGATTTCAGGGAAACGGGAGCTGGGGAGCTGGAGGCGTTTTCAGCAGCCTCTGCGGTTCCTGATGTCTGACACCTCCTGCCCATGGCTATGTGCCAGGCTCCATTCTAAGCGCACCACCTAAGCGATCTCAGTGGCCACAGCGGATGAAGTAGATGCGATTGTCATGATGCTCATATTACAAACAACAAAGCCGAGGTTCTGAGGTTGATCCGTCTGCAAGATCACACCAACTGTAAGTGGCGGAGTGCGGGCTTCAGGCTCCGGGGCTCCGGGGCTCCCAGGTCATTCTCTGTCTCCCCTGAGCAGGATGCAGGCTTATGCACCGTGGCTGGGGCGCTAGAATACGGACACCACCACCCAACCTATCTCCACTTAAGACTGGACTCCAGGAGAAGCAGAGCCCGAGACAGGGTTCGTTAGAAAGTGTGCTGGGATCACACCTGTGGAAGGATGAAGGTCGTAGGAATGGGCGGGAGAAACAGACCTGTGAGGCAGTGACACAGCAAGGCCTCGGCCCATCCCACGGGGTGGCCCTCAGCCCCGGCCTAGAACCGTCAGCCACCAACACTCCCAGTAGCTGGAGGGGGGACAGTGTCCATCCTGAGGGGGAGGGGTGGGCCTGAACAATGAGTCACAGAATTCAAAGGAAGGTGGGTGGCTTCCTTTAAATCCTATGAGCCTGTTTCACAGGATCGTTGAAGTAGATGAGCTTCTTAGATAAGCCCCAGCTACTAGATACATCTGGGGAGAAACATTTCTTTCACAGCAGGGGCTTATCTACAGTATCTCATCTACTTCTGCAACAATCCCGGGATACCGGATTCTCCTCCTTCTACCACTCAGGTGTCTGCAGCTGTCCTCCAGGAGGGCAGGATGCCACCCCCATCAGTGACCTCAGCATGCCCAGGGCAGCCTCAGGTCCCAGCGCCTTCCTACCACCCCGCTCCCCACACCGGCCCAGCCAGTAGCGCTTCCAGCAAGGAGGCAGCTGCCTGCACAGTCATAGCTCAAAGTCAAGTGCAGGAAGCTGCAGTGGGCACATGACTGCCAACTGCAAGATCCCGCCTGCCCAATTCCAGCACCTGGGCCACCCTCCTCCCAGGGGTGCCAGGGTTTCGCAGGCTGCTGAGGATCTCGGTGACTCAGGGAAGCTTGATGACCATGAACTTGAAACAGAACATGGAAGCAAATGCTCGGATATTCCTGGGCGGGCTCCATCATCAAGCCTGCTGAAGCCAGATCATTTCTCATGTTTCGGTAAGAAAGACCTTGGCCCTAACCCTATCTTCTACCACTTGTTAGCTGTCTGAACGTGGGTAAGTGAAGTGTGTGCTCTCTGAGCTCTAGTCATCATCTGTGAAATGGGGTAACAGCTCCTGCAACTTCTCACATGGCAGAGTTTTCCTCAGCAAGAAATGGAGACCTGAAGTTATTAGGTGGAATATTGACAAGGCATTGGAGTCACAAGTAAGAACGTTGTTCTTTCCCCAGTTCCCTTGTAATTACCCCAGTTAAGGCCACAAAAATATTCTAGTTTGTTTCTCATGCCTCTCGACCACTTGTTAATCTCCCTTTTAAACAGAGAACAGACCTTGGGTCCAAAGAATTATCTAGCTGGAATTTGACAAAATGGCTTTGTTTTAACTATATTTATTTTCCTGGTCATATCTTCTGTTTATGGTACATGACCCTGGCTTTCTTTTTAAAGTAGTGATTAAAAGCAAACAAACTTTCCTTTTAAAACACATTTAAGCAATAATGGAAGTCAATTTTAAAGAAAGTTAAGTAAAATAATAGTATAGAGGCAAAGCTTGTGAGGATAGAACCCAAGTGACTAAATTGTGGAAAACACTTAAAAAGTTTAGAGAATGCTGCCCATTGCCTTGCACATGCCTACCACATAGTGGGTACTCAAGAGGTGTGAGCTACCCTGTTATACTGTTTTTATTAGTAGCCTTGAAATTTAATAATACAGCTCACTGCCAAAGTGCCCAGGAGCTCTGATTTCTTCTCACAGGGCTCTGGCACTGACACGGCATTGTTTCTAATAAGGGAGGAGAGGAAGACAAGAAAATACAGTAGACTTTCCGTTAATCCGGGAAAAATTTCTTTCTGGTTGCTTGAGAGTGCTGGTTGCTTGAGTTCCAACTGACGGAGGGTCTACTTAACATTTATCTGGCATCTACCCATCCCCATGGGCACCGGTTAACTGAGTGTCTGCTGTAGATTCAGGAGATTTGAGTGCACAGCTCAGTTCGTCACTTCCTGAGGTGTGTAACCCCAGGTAAGTCAGAGAACCTGGCTTCGTGCACACTCCCCATGATCATGGCTGCCCTTTTAAAGCACTTCTTATGCGCCAAGGCATTGTGTTCAGGGCTTTACACCAATATCCTGCTTACACCTCACACTAATCCTAAAGTGGGGGCACTAGTCTCTTCATGATGCAGACGGGGACATAAAACTGAGAGGGATGGCCTGCAGTGATACCCGGTCACCCAGCTGGTGAACGGCAGCGCCAGCACTTACACCCTGTCTTTCTGACTCCACACCAACCTCCCAGCCCCGATACGAGGATGAAAAGGTGTAGAAGAGAGATGCGGGTTGCCTTCTGCATAATAGGCATTTGATGAGGCTCTGTCCCTCAGTACACTGAGAACATTCGTGGCCAAGGCACTACAGGAATGTTCTTTTCCTAAACTGTTTCCCGAGATGTGCAGGGGGAGCGAAGCAGGAAGCAGCTGCTGCTTAACCCGCTTTCAGCATCTGAGGCAGGACCAGAACTTGCACTCTCGTGATTTGCCTTGAAGAGACAGCTAATGAGGATGAGCCCGGGTGGGTGTACAGCCCCGCATCTGCTCCTGCCAACCACGCATCCACTTTAAATGCTCAGGGCTCACATTGTGGAAGGAGTACCCACCTCGAACCCAGAGCAGGGGCCCACTTGCAAAGTGCTGCTCGGTGCAGGGAGGCTAAGTGAGGCTGAGAGGCACAACAGAGGCCCGAGAGAGCGACAGTGAGAACACTCTGCCCCCAAAGAGCAACAGTGAACGTCCACACAGTGCGATTAAGAGGGAGCGCTGAGCGTGGGGCCATCACTCTTGTCTCGGCGCGACAAAGCCCCCACAGAAGTGCCCTGGTGTAAATGACAAGGGTCTCACGTGTCAGATGTCTGCACTGTATAATCGATCCTACTCACTGTCATGAGGTTAAATATCTAAGTGTTTCAAAATCATCCTAAAAAGAGTACCTGAGAACTTCCATATGCTGGTGAGGGTGGTTCTGTTTTCCGAAAACGATGCTCTTAAAAGGCACAAAGAACATGGTTCCTTAGAGGTGTTGCTCTCTCCTTAGCTTGGGGGAGAGACAGGAGCATCTTTGTGGGAAACAGAAAAAGGAGAGACGAGGACTGGGTGACTGGAGGTTCTGTGTCAGAGAGGCAAGAGAAAGACACGTCCAGAGAAGCACTTGGGAAATAAATGTCTCTGTTAATTGTGCAGAGCAGGAGCTGCCTGATACATGTTGATTGTACTGGCTTGTGTGTGTATTATGCAAATGAACCCATAGGGGACAGATAATGCTTCAGGTTCACTACCTGTCATTGTCTAGTCCCCTGCAGCTTGAAAAGGGTTAAGACTAGCTGACTTGGTCCTTAAAATACCTGCGTGGGCGTCAACAGTTTTGAACACCATTATTTCAGAACTGACTCATTACCGGCAACATTAATTTCCTACAGCAACCACTTTCTAACCCATGATAGGCCCCATTTATTCAATTTACCGCCTACGTACCTGTCAGATGTTACTGATGTCCAAAGGCTTTGCAAATACGAGTCTTCCCCACACGTTTGGAAAAGCTGAGCTCTTTCAATTCTGGTCTTAAAATGGTGGCATTCAGTGTTTGTCTCAATCACATTAAATTAATAGATGAGTGGTGAATTGCTTTTTTAAAAAAAGACTTAAAAGTGCTGGAAGGGGGGGAAAAAAGCCTGCATCAAAGTAGGTCAAGCCATCCAATGGTAATCTAGCCACAAGACAGTCCCACCCCAGCCAACCCTCCCTCTCAGCCAAGGTCACAGCTAAATGATTCATCACCCTTGTTCACAAATGTGTATTTAATGCTCTCGTGACTCTATGGACTTTTCAGAAAGTTGAAAACTCAGTGACCCAGCCACTTCTCAGGAGCTGAAACTAGAAGACCGAAAATGGTTTAGAAGCTGCATTTCCTTCACATGTGAAGCTGCCTGGAGGGAGAAGTGGCTACAGGCAAAAGGTGAAGAAGCATCACACAGATTCCTTTCCTCAGTCCCACTTCCCTCAAGTTCCTCCTTCCTTTTTCTGTTTTTTTACTGACCTGCCATCTTGGACCTTTTTCCAAAGCACCTCCATCTTGCATTGGATGAATAAGGACCATAGATTTTTTTATCTACTCATTGCTTATTAAAACATTTAACCGAGCTATGCTGGACTTTGGATTGACGTAGCTCTTGGTGCTATTGCAGAACGAGGTGCTTTTGGTTTTGCTTTGTTTTTTGACAAGTCCACATGTAGAGGACATAAGAATGTGACCATATTCACACATCTGCCAAGGGCTGTCTGTCCCTTTAAGAAGACATTTACAGTAGCCTGCTATTTCATCCCTACTTTTATTCCTTTATTTGTACGTCATTCATTTTCAGTATGATTTCATTCCACGGGTGGGCATGGGGGCTGCACAGGGCAGGAATTGGGCTGGGAGCCTCCCACATGGCAAGCCCTCCCCAGTTCAGCATATGGGTCTGCACGGGCCAGGGTCGGGATTCGATTCTTGGACCCCAGGGGCTGCAAAGCGAGCGCTCAACCCACTGAGCCATCCCGCATCCCCAACACTTAAATTCTTCCTCATGACAAATAAATAACTTTGGCTCTAAATAGCACTCACTGAAAAAACGTGCCAATTACAAGTAAAATAAAGCAACCAATGGCTTTACTGGAATATAAATATCATATGATTTGTCCACAGATGGAACACTGAGTCTTGTGAATGAAAAGGGGAATCAATTTACTCCTGCCAAGGGGGAGGGAGGCAGGAGTAAAATCTCAACATCAAGTTTCCAGCCTCCCAAATTAATTAGGAGGTTGAAATATATTCCAAATCTGTCAGAGAATTACACTTAAAACAGTTGGAAACCACCGATTCATTTCAATCCCTTTGAAATAGTAAGGATATACTGCGTAGCAAGGTAACATCATAGGCATCTACTTGCATGAAGCCCATCTTATTCTCAACTCTTCCAGTGACTAATTGGATTCATTTGCAGAAAATCTGACCAGAGAGAGTGGGCAGCAAAGCTTGACCTTGTACTTAATAAAAATGAGCCATCAACATAAATGTGAGCTCTGCAGAGCTCACAGGTCTAACACGCTTAAAAGCACACCAAGTGCTTTCACTTGTGTCATCGCCTTTCTTTCCCCACAGTCACCTTTTGAATAAGTAGCACTTAGCCGTGTGCCTGGTAAGAGCGGAATCATTATTCACTGGACAGACTGCGGCCCAGCGTGAAATGTTCGTTCCCTTTCACAGACAAGGAACCCAGGCTCAGACAGAAGTCAAAACAAAGTTCTCTTCAGGGCTCCCGCAGGGGACGGCGCTTCACGTGCCCACCTGTGACGTGTGTGCGTGTGCTGAGATGATTCTAAGGCCCGGTCCCTTCCACAGCGCCTGAGAAATCCCGCACAGCCGGCCCCAGGGCGCCCGGCACGCCTCCACCCCAGGCCCTCCCCGCTTTGGCGTTTTCCAGGCCTGCGCGGGCTCCCTGGGCTCCCATTCTCCGCCCCAACGCTCCCCGCGGGCCGTGTGGTCACGGCCTCCCCTCGCTTATCTCCAAGGCCATGTCCACGGGTGGCCGAAGGGCAGCCTGACCTTGGGATCACGGCTCCGGGGACTCCTCTAGGGTGATGCGACCCCCGCTCTAGTATTGACTAGACCACCGCACTTGTGCAAGCGGTGTCCGTTCCACCGCGGTGGGAGCTTAGGGCTTCTGTTTGGGGACCAAACTCGCCGGGTCTTCCTCCCTCTCCAACCCTTTAGAGGCGGGGCAACTTCTATAACAGCGAGACCTTTACATGACCATTCCCGACTGCTAGCTAGAAAAAGGGATTAACCGCTCAGCAAAATGGTAACTCCTGCAGAGGCAGATCAAGGGCCAGGCTGCCTGGGTTCAAATCCTGACTCCACCACTGACCACCAGGGTGACCTGGGGACTCAGTTTTCTCATCTGTAAATGGGAGCGGTAAATGCTTGATCAATGTAAATCACCTAGAACAGTGTCCGGCCCATATAAACATATAAGTGTGAAGCTTTATTATCCCAGATATTTGACTGGACACACAGGTTTATCAATACTACCCTTGAAACGGCCCTTTTGATATCAGTAACACATGAGCACAAAATTTGCCCTCCCCTCTCTTAGTTACTAAGTTTCCTTTACCTGAATATTTTACCATCCCTCTGAATTTGCTGACCACAAGGCGTGGTTCCAAAGGAGGGGCATATCAGGTTGTGCTTACATATAAAAGAAAGCCTCAGTTTTTGATGCATGAAGACACCGACAAGAAGTTGTCACCCACCATTTGGCTAGTGATAGTTCTCCCAATATTTCTTTCTTTTGTACAGATTTTTCAATAAACATCAAAGCTTTACTTTGACTTATGAGTCTGTGGTCTTACTTCACACAATTTCTGTAGTAGATTGCAAAAGTCCTCCCACCTCTGTATGCATTCCCCTTGGAAATCTGTTTATGGCATTTCCCATCAAGAGATGGAGCCTATTTCTCTAACCCCTTGAATCTGGGCTGGCCTTGTCACACGCTTTGACAAATACAATGTAACAGAAGTCTCCCTGTGAACCTTGTAAGCCTAGACCTCAAGGGGTCTTTTCACTTCTACTCTTTCTTGCTTGCTGCTAGAGTGACCCACTATCCTGATTTCCCCAAGCCGGAGGAGCTTCATAGGATATGGGACTTCCACTGTTAACACCAAGATAGTGCCAGGCAATGCAGTAGGACCGGTCACCCTGCTCGCGGCCCTGAGGCTGCAGTCATCCTGGAAGCTAAGAGATACCGAGGAGAGAATGGCCCAGTCAGCATTCATCACCACCGGCATTTGGCTCTTCCAGCCCTAGTCTAATTGCCAGACGATTGCAGCCACATAAATTCATTCAGGCGAGACCTGCAGAGCCACCCAGCTGAATTTATCCCACATTTCTATCCTACAGAATTGTGAGCAAATGCAAAACCCACCAAGTTTGGGGTTGTTACACAGCAACAGACAATAGATACAATACTGTAACCCCTTCACTACAGAGCTTTCTGCTAAAATCGGAAGGCCCCACCTATCCCAGTAAGAATCATAAGAATCATAGATGATTTAACCACACCTTTGACTGTGCCCATGGATTCTCCCCATCACAGAAGAAAACTTTGTCCCACCTTCTTACTGGATTGGCAGGTAATACACTAGCTTCTGGCTTGTACTTTCTGAGTGGTCTTCAGCACTATTTCAGCATCTGATCATGCATTCGGTCAACAACCATTTTTTTGTGCATCAACAACTGGATCAGGCACAGTGCTAGGCACTGAGGATACAGTCAGGAACAAGACAAGGTCCCCAGTGAAAGAGACAGATACCAAAACAGTGATTCTGTAAACAGAACATTAGGTTTTATAAATGCCATGAGGAGACAGAAAGCTCAAGATAAAAATAGGGAGGGATAAGTAAAGGAGAGGGGCCTCCCATTTCAAATGACAGTGTTGTGAATGAACGAATTACCAAAACAGAACAATTGTAGTCATTGTCCAAAGTTGAGGAGCTTCTGGGGAGCTGTTCTTTCAGCACCGCTTCATTAGCTGAATTTCTTCACTCACCTGAGACTCTGGTCATTTATTTGTGTGGAATGTTGCCCTGGCAGAAGACACAAAGATAGAGAGATGAATCTATGTATCATGAACCCTTTGCCACACTGAAAACCAGGTTACAATATATGCATTTGTTTCTTTGATGTATTCTCCCACGAGACAAGAAGCTCCAGAAGGGGAAAGAACACGTCAGGATTGTTCAGTTCTGTGTCTAACAGGGCACACGGCCGGTGCTCAGCAAGTATGTGTTGACTGAAGGAATGTACGTGGCAGAAACAATAGTGGGCCTCGTTCACAGGAGGGAGACAGTCTGAATGAGTTGAACAAGGTGAGTTTCTTGAAGGAAGGGGCTAGGAGTTAAGAATTAAATGAATTTCTCTCTGGCTCATTCCTACTCCCTCGGTCCGGTTTTGAAGCAGAGACTGGACTTCAAACTTATTCATTCCAAACAGCGGAGGGCTTGCTATTCCCCCACCTCAGGCCCTTTACGGGAGGTGATGAGGCCTCTGGGGGGGTCAGACGCACAGCTGAGGATGTCCTGGGCTGGGCACCCCTGGCTTCCAGCACTAGGTTTCCCGCTCACTCTCCATCTGCCTCTTTGCCTTCAGCATCCCAACCCCCCAATCCTTCCTCCACGTGGTGATTCCGTTAAAATCTCAGTGTCGAAAGTCCTCAAACAGCCTCTCATTTTCCTTGGGCAGATGTCTGAAGCCCGGGTGCGACTGAATGTCCTCGGAATGGCAGCTCGCCTCCCTCTTCAGCCCCATCTCTTCACCTGCGACCTGCCTTTCACCACCTACGCTCCCGCAGCACTGCATTGTCTTCGGTTTCCAGAAAACACCAAGCCAGTTTCCTGCCCGGGACCTTGTTCAGCCTCCTCTGCTTAGAACACCCAGCTCCACTTGGCCCAGGGTCCACCATCCCCCAGAATGTGACACACCCCGTTCTGCCTCCCATGGGCTGCATCCTCCAGGAAGTCTTGCCTGACACGTCTACCACACTGGTCTCTCCCTCTTTCGCTTCTGCCTCTCAGACTTCTGTTCTAGCATGTGAAACGGTGTTGGAGACTATTTATGTATACGGCATAGGCATTAAGATCACAGGTTTCGAATCCCAGCGACGCCACTTGCTTGTAGGAAATGACAGCCCCTCCTTCACATGAGTGACTTAAATAGGTTAAAAGCACTTGAAACATTACTGGCACAGATGCGTGGTCATTAAGTGTTAACCGCTCTTTTCTCTTCTTCCTCCCTTTCTGACATGCTCTTTTTTTACCTTGGCTGCTAGGAAGCTCTGAGAAAACTATAGTGTCAGTGAATGTATCTATAACCTCTTCCTTGGGAGAGTTTTTTTGGTTCGGTTATGGGGACAGACATTAAATGTATGTATGTAACTGCTGTAACAATAATTCTGCATCATGTCATTTCACAACTAGGCAGTGTTGACGGGCACTATGAATAAGGAGTATAGGTGCTATGACTTGGAGAATTTACACTGCTTGGGGGGTGGTGTGATGGGCAGAATAACGGGCTTCCAAAGCTGTCCACGCCCTAATCCCCAGAACCTGTGCGTACATAGCCTTACGTGGCAAAGGGGACGTTTGCAGGTGTGATTAAATTAAGGATTTTGAGATGGAGACATTATTTTGGATTATCTAGGTGGACCCTGTGGAATCACAAGAGTCCTTGTATTGTAATTGAAGGAGAGTCACAATCAGGGTGACACAGCCAGAGGAAGACTTGAATGCCCATCGCTGGCTTTGAGGACGGGAGAAGGAGGGCAGCTGGCCTCTAGAAGGTGGAAAAGGCCAAGAAACAGCTTCTCTCCTACAGTCTCGGGAAGGCCCGGCCCTGCTGACCCCTTGATTTGAGCCTGGTGCGACCCATGTTGGACTTTGTGCTGTTTTATGCCACCGCGTCTGCGGTCATTTGTTACCGCAGCCACCGGAAATTAACACAGGTGCTCAGCTGAACACGTTTTGGGGAGAGAAGGAAGAACGAAGAGAGGAAAGGGGGGGAGAGGGGAAGAGTTTAAACTGAGAGGGGCTGAGCCAGTTAGATGGCCTCTAGGGTCTGTGCCCACCAGACAGCCCCCGATGCTCTTGGTGGGAAGGAAAGCCTTGGAGTTAATAGTGACTCAGGGGCACCTGAGTCACGCACTCTGACTTGCCCGCTTTAGAGCAAGTCACCTTTAGCGTTCATTTTAAACACTCAGCATCAAACTGCTGGCCCCAGAACGCTCACAAGCAGATGGAATGGAGATTCCCCGGGGACACGATGGACACAGTTGAAATGGAGATTGATCCTTTAATAGGCGCTTGGCTCTGGCTGTGATCCTCGGTGAGGCGGGGCCGACCCCAGGGCCTGCTGCCGTCACCCAGTCATCTCAGTACACAGCGGCCGGCATCCGCGCCCCGCGCCGCCGGCTCGTGGTTGCAACAGGACGGAGCCAGGCTGAACGGTGTTCTCGGACAGGCCAGCAGAGGGGGGGAGAAGTCAAGTCCAAGTACAGGGACAGTGTGACCGTGCGGCCGGCTGTCCTGGAAAGTGAGCTACGTTTAATGTGGTTTTTAGCGTTTCCCTGCAATGAAAGCAAACGTGTCCCCGTCCCCCAACTCTCTCTCTCTCTCTCTCTCTCTCTCTCTCTCTCTCTCTCTCTCTCTCTCTCTTTCTGCATCAGCAAAAGGTGCTCTCTGGATGAAAACACCAGATAGTTTATGTTTGCCCACATCTCTGCCAGAAATGCTCCACCGCAACCGGGGTCATCAGCGGGTCACACTTTCATTCAGGTGTCAGCTTCGAACTCCCCGGCGAGGTCGTCCCTACCGTGTCCGGCTCGGCCCAGCCATTCTGTCGCATACCGTGTGTGTCTTCCCAGCCTGCGTCACTGGGATCATTGTTTATCGATGTGCACGTTCTCTCTCTCTCTCCTGCTTCCTCTCCCCACCTGACGAGAATGTCAGCGCCTCGAGAACAGGAACCTCACCCTCTTGAATGCTGGCGTGTCTTCACTGCCTTCAACAAATCTTACTCCTGCCCACTAGTCACACTCAGCCACCAAGTCATGGGCTGAATTAACTGGATCTTCTCTAAAAAAATCGTATGTTGAAGTCCTAACCCCCAATATTTCAGAATGTAACTGTGTTTGGAGATAGGGTCTTTAAAAGGTAATGAAATTACAATGAGGTGCTTAGCGTGGACCCTAACACTGATATCCTTATAGGAAGAGAACATCTGGACCCAGACATGCCCAGAGGGAAGATCATGGGAGGGCATGGGGAGAAGGTGGCCGCCCCCAAGCCAAGGAGAGGCCAGGAACATCCTTCCCTCACGGCCCTCAGAAGGGCCCTGCCCACACCTCCAACTTCTAGTCTCCAGAATCATGAGAAAATAAATTTCTGTCATTTTAGCTGCCCAGTTGGTGGTACAGGTACTTTGTCACGACAGGGTGTGTGGCAACAGGGAGCATGCAGTGTGCTGGGGTTGGCACCCGTAGGCAGCCATTTCTACCCCAGGGAGCGAAGAAAGAGACGTCCTGGGGAGAGAGAGTTCCCTGAACAAAAGCTGTGTCCGTTAGGGACCCTCGGCTGGCAATGGAGCTGCAGGGAGGGGCCCACGGAATAAATAGCCCCACCCACTCCCTTTCCCCCTTCACCAACCTGGACTCAGGGCCTTCGGGGGCAGAGAGCAGGGTGGTGAGTGGGTCACAAGGGCCAAGAGGAAGGTCCCAGCACACCAGCCTCTTTCTCTTATCGTTATCGAAGCCCTTCTCTTCTTGCTGATGCCTCCAGAAAAATGAAGCAAAACCGCTTTCGTCGTTACCTTCTGCGGACCAGGAGGGTCAGCTGTATACAACGGTCGCCCTATTGCATTTCATTGCAGGCCCCCAAGTGGGTCCATGGGTGGAGACTAGCGCATGCGTGTGCTTTATTGAGGACGTGTTCCAAGAAGGGCAGCACGGTGTCAGTCCCCATGTCACACGGAGGTGAGCCCTCAGCACTTACTCGACTTGCTTTTCAGTCCCCCTGATGTGAAGATGGTCCTCCCCAATCTTTCTCAGGCAACAGCTATCTTTTGCAGTTTTGCCTTCAAAAGTGCTATTTTATCAGTGCCCAGGAAGACTCCTGAAAGGCAAGAGGGGTGGGGAGGGCTCACATTTACTGACTACTTCTTAAACGTCAGCCCATTCAGGAGCTCAACCCTTACAAAAACTAGGACCGAGGGCTGTTACCCCAGCTTCGCAGATGAGGAAATGAGACCCGGAGAAGTGACTTGTCCAAGGTTAGAGGGCCAGCAAGTTAGCAGCACTGGGATTGGAACTCTGGGATGTCCCACTCGGGTGTCTGTGTCCTTCCCACTAGGCCAGGTGATTTCCAAAGACATGAAATGGCTCAAATAAAAGGACAGCTAATAGGTAAGATAAGAAGCTCAGAGTAACATTAATGCCAGGTACATACTGAGTACTTACCACCTGCATGGACTCTCCCAGTCACGTGAATTACCCCATTAAATTCTCAAAAACACCCCAACAAGGTCTGTGCTGTTGCTATCTCCATTTCTAAGATGGGTCTTGAGTCTCCAAAGAGTTAAGTGCTTGTCCCAGGTAAATCCCAGGCACACAGTCCAGCCCCCAGGCAGGCTGACCCTGGAAGCCAAGCTCTAAAAGAAGGGAGTTGAGATGAACAAAAATGTAGGAGGTGGGCAGAGAAGTGGGGGTCCTCTCACCGCTTTGCCCTGAGTCCAGAGTGGAAGGGGAAATGCAGCAAGAAGTGTTCAGGGAAACTTCCAGAAAGAACCGGCACTCACGGTGTTCAGGAGGAGCAAAGGAGACTAACTAGAACTCAGGTGTCTCATCCCCAGCACTGCTGACCTTTGGAGTGGGGCAATTCTTTGTTGTGGGGGGCTGTCCCATGCACTGTGGGGTGCTGAGCAGCACCCAAGGCCCCTCCTTCTGTGTGCCAGTAGCAGCCCACCTGCCCAGCTGTGACCACCAAAAACGTCCCCAGACTCCTCAAGGGCACTGGGGGGTAAAACCCACTCCAGCTCCCCCAGTTAAAAACCACTGCTGGACTCAGAATGAGGGTGAAAAGCAGAAGGAAAACTTGTGGCAGGAGCTCTTCGTCTGAAATATGCAGAAGCCAAACCTCTAAACAGCAGGGCCGACCTGCAGAAACCAGGCAGGAGCCAGGACAAGGGAAGCCACCAGGAGGTCCTCATGGTTTGACAAAAGGGGCATGGACCTCGACATGAGATGGGCAGGATTTAAATCCAGGTGTGTCACTGATTTCTGGGCAACGGTGGACAAATGGCTTCTGGTTTCCTGGGCTAGCAAAGCTACATAACACGATCGACCACACAGGGTTGTTTTGGGGACCAGGTGTGCTGCCTCTAGGGATCCCTCATGCCCTCAGGGTTCGCCAAGTGTTAGTTTCCCCTTTCCCTGGTTCCTAAGACCAGCAAAGCCATGTGGCGCGGCTGGGCTGTGTGACCACCATCTGTCTTCCTGCATGCCTCTCACCTCTGGCTCCGCACAGCAGGAGAGTCACCACCACAGGAGAGACAGCCCAGAGAATGGAGGGAGATGGAACTTCCCTGCAGAAAAACAGCCTGTGCACAGAGCAAAGGGCACTGAGAAATCATGGCTTACGGACTATGTGGGAATGGCAAGCCGTCTGGGGGCTCTAAAGACCGCAGAGAGAATACAGTCACCCCAAAAGCTGAGGCTGAAAGACAGGCAGGAACCAGGTTTTGAATAGTCAGGCTCTCACTGTGTATCTGCCAAACTCCTACTCATCCCTCAAGACCTACCCCCCAAAGGAGGAAACCCAGAGCTAGTTATCTGTGGGTGGCATTCAGCATGGAAGGATCCCAAGAGCCGGGCCACAGGGAGTTTGAGAGCCGCTTCTGAAAGGTTGTGCCCTCCCTCTATTTAAGGGCGAAACTATTCCTATTGTCCTCTCTCCCAAGTGTCAAAATGCCATCTGCTTCGTGAGGCTGACTCCAGCTCCCCCAGGTAACCTGCTAGCTCTTTCCTTCCTTCTCCTGTACCCCCACCACTCTTCTAACAGTGTGTTTGCTCTACTCAAAGAGCTTGTTTTTGTGTCTGTCTTCTCAATTAGGCGGGATGCCCCATGGGGCTGTATGTGGCTCACGTTTATATTCTGCATGCCTAACACAGAGCCTATATAACAGATATGGCCAATGTCCATCCTTCCCACCTGCCTGTCTAACTGAGCAACGTGCTTAATTGAAAACCTTCTTCACAGGCTCCCTTGAAGCTCAGGTGCCATGTGACCCGGTTTGGACCAATGAGAGGCCAGTCGAATTCTCTAGGGAGAGCTTTGAGACGAACCATGCTTTCCTGATTAAAGGTCAGATGCAGCTGGCTCTTTGCCTTTGGCCCTTTATTCCCACCCACCCGCACGGCATCTTCCCACCTGGCGCCTAGGACTCCGTACCTGGAGGTGGAGCACCCATAGTGTGACAACGAGGATGAAAGATCACACTGGGAACAGCAGAGCAGGCATGGGGGAGGATCCTGGAGCAGAGGTGAGGGCCTTGGGACTTCCCACTTCTGGACTTGTTGTCAGATCTAAAAATCGCAGCCCCGTTTGGTGACTGCATTGTGCAGGCTTCGGCTGCAGCAGCTAAATGCTACAACCTGGCACATAAGCAATGCTTAGTGGATTCTGATCATTCAGTTGAATGGTTGGGGGTCTCCCTGCTCAGCTCAGGCCTTGGCCTCCCCTGGGCCAATAAAGGCACATAAGAAATGTGCACTGTGATGGAATCCTTACGTTTTTCCTTCCTGGCTTAAACATTCCCAGGGATTCCCCAATCCTTAATCTAGCAAGGGCCCCGGGGCTTTCTCTTTCTGGGACACCCTCCTCTCTTAGAAGCAGCTAATTTTAGAGGCCATTTCTAAGACGTTGATGTAAATTTGGGGGAGATCTGTCAGACGGTGGTGTGGGTATACTGGTAAGCATTGACTGAGGAATCAGTTGGACGATTTGTCTTTTTTTTTGTTTAAAGATGTTCTTTTATTGTTTTTTGACAGAGAGAGAGAGACAGAAGGGGGAGGGCCCAGAGCAGTCTCCATAGTTGACAGCATTAGTTTTCCATATAGTTTCACTCCACAGGTGGACACGGGGCTACACAGGGCAGAAACTGGGCCAGGAGCCTCCTGCACAGGCCCTGGCAAGAACCAAACTGGGGGCACACCCCAGCTCAGCATGTGGATCCACAGGGACCGGGGCAGGGACTCGATCCTCGGGCTCTGGAGCTGCACAGCGAGTGCTTAACCTGCTGAGCCATCCTGGCTTCATGATTTCTTTCCTTTCTTTCCTTTCTTTCAGTACTTAGTGGTCTGCCATGTCGTATGCCGTAGGCTGAGAACTGGGGATATGGGAGGGGTGACTGAGTAAAAACAGCCCCCTCAAGGAGCTTACAGCCTAGTAAGAGAGACATAGCCTCACTGAATAACAGCACCCAGGAATATTTAATTATAAAGGGAGATCAGCAACACATGGTGAATGCTGGAGCATATCCAAGGATCTGTTCTCGCCCGTCTGGTATTCAAGGAAGGCTTCCTGGGGGAGGTGGCATTTAGGCGACATCAGCAGGTGACCTGGATTCAAATCTCCATTCTGTCACTTACTAGATGGCGTACCCCGGGCAAATCATTTAACCCTCCTAGGCCTCTGTTTCCGTAATTGCAACGTCGGATTTATGATATTTCCCCCTTGCACTGCTGAGGTGGAAGTGCAATAATGTTCCCCATGCCTGCCCCACCAGAAGCAGTTCTTAGGCAGTTGCTCTTGTGATTGGTTCCAGCTCCGGCCCCCAGTCTGTTCCCGCCTGGAGTCAGCGTGATGGGGCCTGTGCTCACAATGGATCAGACGCTGGTGGTCTCCACCAGCTCAAACCTGTGAGGGCTCAGCTCAGAAAATCGTGTGCTGGTGAAGGATGAGAACACAGGCTCGGACCAAGGTGAAGAGGAATTACGTCCCCAGGGCTGACCCCGGCACGTCTCCACCTCCTAGCTCCTCTGCTTCAGTCACCTCCTTGGGGTCCCCAGTTACCTCAAGGCTTGACTGAAGCCAACCTGGGCAGAGGGTTCTGGGGGGATAGCAGAGACCATCCCCTGTGATGCTCTGGGGAGATTCAGAGATACTGGGCTTTAAGGGGGCTGCATAGAGCAGGACAAACTCCCCAAATCCCAGCGTCACGTCCCCTTACGTCTACCAGGAGGGCTGGGGGGGGGGGGGGCGGGCCACTCATGACAGAAAACTCAGGTGAATCCACACCCCTCTGAGCCCCAATTCCCTCACCTGCATATTAGGCAATTCGATGAAATGAGTGTTTCTTGAACTTTGTTGCACATTCGAATCATCTGGGGGAGGTTTAAAAAGCCCAGATACCCAGCTGCACCCCAAACCAGCTCAGAACCCCTGGGTGGGGCCCGGGGTCAGCGTGTTTTGAGTCCCCCCAAGTGATCGCAATGTGCAGGCAGGGTTGAGACCCGGTGGGCTAGACAGGCCCTAAGGGTCCTTCCAGCTCTGAGGGTCAGGTGCTACTTCCAGCTATGTGACCTCAGAGAAGTGACTTAAAAGTCTCGTGGCTCCATGTGCTCATCAGTGAAGGAAAGGGAGTAACAGCATATTCCTCGTGGAGGTGTTGTGAGGATTTAAAGGAATAAGTTCTAAAGTGCTGATAATGGTGACTGGGAGGAAGAGGGAGAAAGAAGAAGAGGGGCTGCTGTGTCAGGCCCTTATCCCTGTCCCTTCACCCCACCATGCCCGGGGCTGTCACTGCAATAGAAGAGCACGTTCAACTTTCACAGGCTAAAGAACCCAGAGGCCCCGGCATTTGAATGCATGCCATTGGTAGGAGAAAGGATGGATGCACACAGATAGCCAATCAGTGGGGGCCTTGGTGCTGCACTGCCCTGCATCTCTAACTGCTAGAAGGGATTGATTGTAGATCCTACCTAGTCCCGCCTTCTCATTTCATCAATGAAGGCACAGAGAGGTTAAATAAGTCACCCAAGGTCACACAGCCTTGGGCCTAATCCAGCCTCAAATCTGGGTTTTCTTTTTTTCAAACTTCAGTCTCCAAGCCATTAAAAAGCAAAGAAAATAATAACACTTTGCGCCTCCTCTCAGAAGACAAAATCCATCAGCATCCGTCAGTCTTTTTATTCTGGCAGGAATGCCTTATCTCTTCCTTTTAGGCAGACATGGTGTCTGCAGCCGAAAGAGCAAGCGTGATAATTAATAATAATATTTGGTATTTGGAATTTTCCCCCAGCAGCAGCTGCTCTGAGCGCCTCTACTCACTCAACCCTGCAGTATCAGCCAATCCATCAGTTCCCGGGAGCTTGCAGAGTGTCTGCTGCCCGCCTGGGTGCCTGAGTCAGATGCTCCGAGGGACCCAGAGCCCAGGAAACAGGCCCGGCACTCCAGAGCGTGGGGAGGCCAAATACACCCCAGAAAGAGGCTGTCACTGACCGAGGCCTCTGCCACATCGGTTTCCACGGCCTGGTAATAAGAGTCAGATACCATTCGAGGAGCTTCTGTTTGATTTATCACTGTTTCCTTCCTCTGGAACCATGCCTGAAGTTCACTGGCCCAAGGGAACCAGCATTCATTCAAGAACATCTGCAACTATTACATAGGGAGGGTTAAGTGAGGTCAGGCACGTAAGGCCCTTAGAACAAAGCCACATGCAGGGTTAGCCCTCTGTAAACACTAGTCATCACGCAGCAGCAAGGGTTCCCGGCAGGAAACAGATGAAATGCAGAGAGCACCCTAAGGAGACTATTTCTTAAAGATTTATTTTTATTGTTTTAAGACAGAGAGAGAGAGACAGAATGGGGAGGGCCCAGAGCCGTCTCCATAGTTGACATTAGTTTTCCATATAGTTTCACTCCACAGGTGGGCACAGGGCTGCGCAGGGCAGGAACTGGGCCAGGAGCCTCCCGCATAGGCCCCGGCAAGAACTGAACTGGGGCACACCCCAGTCCAGCATATGGTTCCGCACGGGCCGGGGCCAGGACTCGATCCTCGGGCTCCAGGGCTGCAAAGTGAGCGCTCAACCCACTGAGCCATCCCGGCTTCCCCCTAAGGAGACTATTGATGAGGTGAGGGCAGGGTTAAAGAAGCCACGAAGGATGGTGAAGCACCCACAGGGCCCGTGATAGGAGGAAGCCGTTACCACTCCCGGCCTCGAGGGATAAGGGAAGGGGCTGGGTGCTGGTGAGAGTAGGGGCAATGGCCTTCTTGGATGTTCCCCACCACTCAGTTCTTTCTCGAATGTTTTGACTTTTCTGGAGAGCACGGAACAGAGCGCCTATTACTTGTTCTAGAATGCTGGCAATGATCTTGATCCAAAAGCTTTAAAGATCTGCAAATGTGGATCCTTGGAAAGAGGAAGTTGGTGTGGGATTGTGGGAAAATGTACCCCCATCCCAGGCAGCCCAGGAGGGTCCTGACAACGCTGCCGGCACCTTCCCCTGGGACCCCTCTCACAGCTCTGGTCGCTCCTCTCTGGGAAAGGGGGTCTTCCACCGGGGCCCACTTCCTGCTCGCTCAACATGGAGGATACTCTCTCTTGGGCTCTAGAGTTGGACAACCTGTTTGGCTCTCAGCAGTCCACACTCGGTGGCCATGTGCATTCCGCCTGGTTGCTCAGCCTCTTCTGATAAAGGAGATAATCTTTGTTCCTCTGTCACAGGGGCACTGTGAGAGCTGAATAAGAAAATGCACATATAAAGCACTCGGCATAATGTTCGGCACATCGCGGGTGATCAATAGATATTGGCTCTTATTACTGCCCATTGTTTCTTGAGGTCAGAGGTCATGACTGTCCAGCTCTGGACTTCCGTAGCAAGAACAGCAGACACCTAGTAATAACCATTGTATACAATAGGACAATATTCCTCCTTTCCCCAAACAGAAATCTGGGAGTCACAGAAGTGATTGATTGGCGTGGTGTAAGGCCGCAGAGTTAACGAAGGACCAGAGAGCTTGGATTAAACCCGGGTGATCTGACGCCAAAGCTGCATCTTTTACATTAGCGGTCCCCCAGTTTTAGCCAGCCTTGGAGTCAGCTGGAGGCCTTGGTAAAACACCCTCCGTTGGTTCAGAATGTGAGCGGGTGTCGTTGATGAGCTCCTGCTGACCTGTAGCACTTGCCATGTATCTTAGACCTAAAGGCCCGGCTCATTTTAAACGCCGCCTCTGTTCGGATTCGTTGGCAAACAGATGACCCCACTAAAAGCAGCTTGGACAAGCTACTATCTCCCATGGGAAGAATTCTGCAGGCAGATCGCTTTGCCAGCCTCCTTATCTCAGATTCATTCCCTTCCTCAAAGTGTGGCCCCGCTCTGGGTCACCTCTCTCACCAGTATGCATTCTCTAATTGTGGAAAGGATGGCAGACATTAGGTCACTGGGACCCCATGTCTGTTGTGTTATTTCCTCTCTATGGATCCTTGGGCAAGTGACCTAAACTCTCTGACCCTCAGTCTCATCCTCTGTGAAACGAGAGGAACAAGATCTTCCTTCTAAGAGTGTGGGGTGAAGGACATTAAAACATTGAGAGTCTTTGACACAGAACTTGACCCAAAACTTGACCGTTCTTGCCCCATTTCCCCACAATGACTTTCTCGGGTAAGGAGAGGAACTTAAGTCAGAACTGAGAAATACTTCCTCGCACTTTTCTCCCCAGACGCCATCTGCCGATGCGCACATAATAGGCACCCAGCAGGTGCGCTGGACTCATTTGCTGGGGCTGCCGTAACAAAGTACCACGTGCTGAGTGCTTGAAACAATAGAAATGTATTGTCTCACGGGTCTGGAGGCGAGAAGTCCAAGATCAAGGTGTCAGCGGGGCCACACGCCCTCTGAAGGTGTGAGCGAAGGATGCCTCTGTCCCAGGCTTCTGTCCCAGTCCCTTGGCTGGGGAGGCAGAAACTCTGATCGTCACATGACATAGTCCCCGTGCATGAGCCTTTGTGCCCAAATCCCCCCTTTTCATAAGGACACTGGTCAGTTCAGCCCAGAGCAGATCCTGTGCTTCAGCAATGGCATCCCCCAGACACTTCCCACTCTTCTTTCTCCGTGTCCTTGCTCGTGACCTGAGGTGCCCTGTCCTTCCCATCTCTGTCAAAATCATACCCATCTTTCAAGGCCCCTCTCAGACCACCTCCTCCACGCAACCTTCCTTCAACCCTCTAGTCAGAACTAGTCCCTCTCTCTTTTTACTTTCATTATGTGCTTTTCGAAGTCGACCTCACACTTGCCTTGGCTGTGTGACAGTGTGGGTTCAGATCCCAAATTAGCCACTCCCTCAGGTGGCCTAGGACGTCTCTACTCCAGCGTGGTCCTAGGACGTCTTTATTCCAGTGTGGGCCAGCAGCATCTGCATCACCCAGGAGCCTGTCAGAAATGTAGGCCCCACCCCAGACCTGCCGAATATGAATAATCTGGAGTTGAACAAGATCATCAGCTATTTTACATGGACACTAATGTGTGAGAAGCATCAGCTTAACACAAGGAAATATCTGAGCCTTAGTTCCCTTACCTGTGAAACGGGGGTCTGCCTCACAGGGTCGTTAGGGAAACAGTGGAGAACATGGGTGTGCAGTGCTTGACACATGGAGCGGGGTAAGTATAAATAATAGTAGTTAGAATCATTATTAGTAGTATAAACTCTTAAAGAGCAAAAAACAAGATTAAATAAAGTAATGCACCTAAAGCTCTTAGAACAATCATGCTATGAACTCAGTAGTTGATAGCCGTTATTGGTGTTGCTAATCGTTATGACCCACCCCTACTTTTCCTACCCACCCTCCTTGGGCCAGGGCCCTGCTCAACCCCGCCCATCGGTACTTATCGAGAGGCGTGCAATGGCTGAGCTAACAGGCCCATATGGAGAGGGAACCTGGGCCTCATCAGTACTAATTGCCTTCACTGGTCAATGCCAAGGCCCTCCTCCCAGGCTGCTGTCACTTAGCCAGCTGCCCCGTGTCCCAGTTCCACTCCCAGCCAAGAGCTCTGGATTCACATATACAGTAGTTGCCTATCTCTGGTCACCTTTTGTGGGATGTATAGGAGAGAGAGAGAGAGAGAGAGAGAGAGAGAGAGAGAGAGAGAGAGAGAGAGAGAGAGAGAGAAGGAGGAGGAGGAGGAGGAGGAGGAGGAGGAGAAGGAGAAGGAGAAAACAGGGGTTCAGTTCTTGCCGGGGTCTATGCAGGAGGCTCCCAGCCCAGTTCCTGCCCTGCGCAGCCCTGTGCCACCTGTGAAGTGAAAATATATGGAAAACTAATGCTGTCAACTATGGAGACTGCTCTGGGCCCTCCCCCTTCTCTCTGTCCCTCTCTGTCTGTCTGTCTCTCTCTGTCAAAAAAGCAATAAAAATAAATCTTTTAAAAAAAGAAAAAGAAGGGGAGGGGAAGGGAGAGAGGGAGGGAGGGGAGAGGGAGGAAGGGAAGGAAGAAAGGAGGGGAGGGGAAGACAGGGAAGGGAAGGGGAGGGAAGGGGAAAGCAGGAAGTAATAGAGTGCACTGGAATTGTCATTGAGGGTTAAGGGAGGTTGTGGGATGTAATTTTGGTGCATGAGACACTGAGTTCCTGTTGGGAAGGGAAGAAACAGTGTCAGGACCACCTGCTATATCCTAAGAACCCTCTTGGATCCTCTTATATCCCTCATCTCATTTGCTCCCCACAAGAATCCGTAAGAAGTCATTCTTTTTATTCCCATTTTCTAGATGGGGAAATTGAGGCACACAGAGATTGAAGAATTTACGGAGGTCACCAGGCTGGCTAGTGGCAGACTTAAGATTCCAGTAGAGGTCGCTCTGATTCTAAACCCACTACCCTGAGACAGCCTAGCCGGGAGAAGAGGGGACATGGGCAGACCCATAAAGCCAATTCTGCTTCCCAGGTTTGTTCAGCAGAGGGAAGGGGGTGTGCTGGGGCTGGAGGAAGCCGGAGAGGGTCCCATCCAGCCTTCCCGTGGTTATCCCCTCCCGTAGGCAGACAGGCTGAGGCCTGGCGGGAGGGTTGGAGGGGGCCTTGCAGAGCAGGATAAGGGAGTGCGTCCTTACAGACAGGGTATCGTCTGTCCTCCGGCAGCTGCATGAGTCATCGGGCCATTATGATCCCTATGTACTGCTGTGCCAAGTCATCTTGGTAATTAGGTGGGGAGCACATTTTTCCAAAAATTGTTTATCGCTCCCATCTCACAGGCTCAGGGTGGGAGGGGACTTACCTCTGCTCTCAGAGCCAGTGAATGGCAGAGCCAAGACTGAAACCCGGCCCTTCCTGATCCCCCAAACCCAGGCTTCCCGCTGATGCCCCACCTGAGACTGGGAATCCAGCAAGGAATCAGCTCCGAGGCAGCGGGAGAACAAATAGAGGCTGCCCTCCTCTGCCCCTGTTGCCACGCACAGCTTGTCCCTGGGGGTGGGGACAAGAGCTCCTCCTTCCAAGGCACAGCGCCCACCACCCTTATGGCGACAGGAAGTGGGCAGAAGTCTAACCCAGAAGGCCCTGCTCAGAGGACGCACCTCACCACTGCCCAAGGTAGAATATTCTATGGGAGTCTCCAATCTCTGACCCCACTGGACGGAGATCCAACCAGGCCTGCGTCCCATCGCCCCGCCCACGCTCACCAGCCAGGCCCATCTTCCTGATACCACCGTGTCCAAACCCTTTTACCACCAGCCCTATTAGTTACTGAAAACCTTTGTTTAAAGTGATTAACTTTTCACTTGGCCTTGTCCTGGAGAACAATATCCACAAAATTGCAGCCATAAGGTGCTCATTATTCATGCTGATGTCCATTGAAATAAGCACCCAACTGTTCAAAGAAAACCTGCTTAATTGTGTAACAATTCAAATTCTCGGTGATATGAGCACCAAATTCCAGAAAACTCAGACGCATGTGCACTTAGTCCTCTCAACAGCCTTTAAGTGGTCGGGGGATCATTTCTCTCAGTTTGACAAATGAGGAAATGGCATCAGAGTGACTCACCCAAGGTCACACAGCCAGTGAGTTGGGGAACGTGGGCTCCCTGCTGACTGATGTGCCCCTCTCCGCACTGCTCTGAAAGCTAGTCACCTGGTTTCTTCTCCCCCAATGTTTCCTTGAGTCTCTGACAGTGACTTTGGGCTCATTGCTCTGTCAGGGCCACCATCAGGGGGGCCAGAGTGGTGGTCCCTTTGCTCGAAGCTTTATCTCTTCGATGCTGTCATCCCTAGTCCAGGACCCTTGACCCTATGGCAGTGGCCTGTGAGACAACCTTCAATGGACAGAGGCGAGAAATTCAGAGCAGGCTGGGAAATCAGTCTTACCCATATATAGTGAAGGCATCGCAAGGGAGAAAGTTACGCAGCGCCTCCACGTTGTCTTAACGAAGCGCATTCCACCTCCCTCCCCCACCAAGGGCAGTTGGAAGAGAGACTTCTCCTGAGTCAAAACTTCTTTATGTCCCCATGGCAAGTGGTGCCATGTCAGATTTGGGCAGCCAAGACCAGTGTTAGGGATCTTTGATTGCATGAAACAGAAATCCATACTGACATACGCAAAGCAGAACTTCATTGGGAAGATATGCAAAAGCTTACAGATCAAAGAAAGAACTGAAGCAAACTAACAGACCAGTTCTCAGACAGGACCAGAAACCAAAAATCCAGGCAACAGGCCCTAAAGCATAATCCCCGCCAGGGTCTTGTCAGTGACTCAGGTTCACCCATCACTGTCTTCACGTGCCTGCCCTTTAGACTCACATTCTGGGAGCTGTCCGAGGTCCTGTGTTCATCTCTTGGTTGGGTGATGGGCAGGACACCTTGACTGACAGCTGGAAGGGGAGCTCACAGAAAGAGCGTGATGCATTATCGTAAAAAGGAAGGACGGGAACTGGGCAGGAAAACACAGACATCCAATCTCATCAGCCACATCACCTTTAGAAGCTACTGAGGGGCCCGTCATTGTCACACTCAAGGCAATTCGGGGTCCCTATTAGTTATCTGATGAGGTAGATTTCAGCCTGGGCATTCTCAAATAACCAGCTAGACTGAAGGGAACTCTCCTGAGGATGTCTTGGCCTATAAGTGGTCCTGTCTTCAGATGACTGTCAAGTCCCTTGGGGTTGACCAGAGGACCAGGGAGCATTCTGAGGGTTCCTAGTCACTCATCCAGGAAGCCTCTGCCATGCTCGATTCCAAAGACAGTCACATGGCCCCTCCCCTCCTGTATGCCCTCTACAGTTACCATTTTGACACTCCTCCCTCCAAGAGATGGGCTCCATTTCTCCCACCCCCTTGAATCTGAGCTGGCCATATGACTTGCAGTGGGTCTGATGCTCGGTGGCTTCCTCATCAAAGTCTTAAGAGAACTTGCAGATTTTATTTTTGTACCCAGTACCTGGCCCTTGGGAGCTGTTACCTGTTATGGACTGAACTGTGTGCCCAAAACTCATATGTTGAAGCCCTAACTTCCATTGTAACCATGTTTGGAGATAGGGCCTTCAAGGAGATAAGTAAGGTTCAATGAGGTCATAAGGATTGGTCCCTAATCCAATAGGACTGGTGTCCTTATAAAAAGAGGAAGAGACCCCAGGAGTGCCCAAGCACAGAGGAAAGACCACATAAGGACAGCAAGAGGGCAGCTATCTGCAAGCCAGGAAGAGAGCTCTCACCAGAAAACTGACCCTGCTGGTACCTTAATCAGGGACTTCCAGCCTCCAAAACTGAGAAAAGTGACTTCTGTGTTTAAACCAACCAGTCTGGTATTCTGTTATGGCAGCTGAAGCAGACTAATGTATATCCAAGCTTTGGTTGATGGAATCTCTCAAGAATTAATTCTGGTCCTCATTCCACACTCTATTCCTGGTAGATCCATCCCAGGACTAAAACGCCACCTGTATGTTGACAACTACAAAATATATCCGGACCTGGCCCACTTCACTTCAGGCCATGCGCATCACCTTAATTCGAGCCAGCCTCCTCTCTTACTTAGTGTATCAGTCAGCTTTGCTATGATAATGCTATATAACAAACAACCCCCAGCCCCAATCTCAGGGGCTTGCCACAACAAACATTTCTTTTCCCCAATGACAGGTGTATGAGTCATTTGGGGCCGTCCTTCTTTAGGCTACAGTCTTCTCTATAGATCTCCTCATTCTCCAGGGACCGACCAGCAGTCACCCACACCATGTTCTTCTCATGGTAGGTGGCATAAGCCTAAGAGTGTAAGCTGAGCCGTGCAAGTACTTTTCAGGCCCCTTCTTGTGTTACATCCACTAACATTCTACTAAAGCAAGTCATTTAGTTCGACGCAAAGACAATGGGGTAGAAAAACATTCTTCCTCCCACAGAAGGGAAGCCATTGCACACAGGCCAGGCAGGGAGAAAGAATTGAAGGCAAACAATGCGATTAAACACATCTGAGCTACACCGATAGCCTCTATAATAGGCATCCTCCTGAAACTTCTGGAAGAGCCATCTTTTATTATAAAAGAACATTCTGATCAAGTTGCTCCTCTGCTTAAAACCCACTGTTGACTTCCCGTTGCTCATGGGGAAAATGCCAGGTTCTTACTGTGGCCTGCAGTGTGCTATATGATCTGATACCTGCCCACAGCTCACACCATCACCTCCCCTGCTGAGCTGCTCCAGCCACATGGGGATTCTTTCAATTCCTTGAGCTCACCAGGAGACTTCTTTGCTCTTGTCCTCTACACATCTGTTTCCTCTGCCAAGAAGTTCATCTCCGTCTCCCCTTCCCCTCCTGGAAAATTCCTTCTGGCCCTTCTAGCCTCCATTGAAATGTCATCTCTTCAGGGTGGCCTTTCTTGTCCCTTGTCCACCCAGCTAACGTGGCTCCCCTCATACACTCTCTTCTAACTCCCTGTTACAGGCTAAAATTTGTATTTTGAAGCCCTACCCCCCAGACCTCAAAATATGATTGTATTTGGACAAGATCTTTGGAGATGTAATTAAGTTGAGTGAGGTCACTAGGGCGGGCCCTGATTTATTCTGACTGGTGTTTTTATACAAAGAGAAGGATACAGATGCACACGGGGGAAGACTGTGTGAGGAGTCCCAGGAGAAGACAGCCGTCTACAAGCCAGAGAGAAGCCCCAGAAGAGACTGACTCCATCCACACGGCGGACTTCTAGTCTCCAGAATGGTGAGAAGAGAAATTTCTGTGGCGTAAGCCACCCAATGTGTGGTACTTGTCATGGCAGCCCTAGGAAACTCATACACCCTGGTACTTTCCTTCATAGCATGAGCCACAGTGCTCATGACACGTGAATGTGTACTTTCGTGCAGGAACTTCATTACCTATCTACACTCCACTCCCCAGCACCTGGCATGGTACTTGGCAAATAGTAGGGGCTCAGAAATTACTTGCACGAAGGAATGAATGGATGAGCCTCATCTCAGGTGACAAAGCAAGGGGAGAGGTGGGAGACAGACCCACCCTGTGACTCCCCGTGATGCATCAATTCCTTCCTCCCTCCGAACACCCCTCTCGATAGAGAGCCTTTGGACTTGGACACTTGCCATTTGATTTACTCTGAAGTGACATCATAGCCATCACCATGGCAACACCCAGCGAAGTCTGTCTGCCAGACAGTCTCTTCCATCAGAAAAGGGCAAATGGACACCCAGGGTGGGAAGGAGTCATTTCCCAGGCACAAGCCTTGGCCCTCACAGCCCCACATTGGCAGCCTGGGCCTGGAGGGGCTGCTGGTGTACTGGGGTTTGTGTCCCCACAGAGGACAGTTGGACCGCTGATTGAAGAGCGCTTTATCTTTGAGACAGGCCAGCCAGCCGGAAGCAACGCTACGTGGGAGGAGGCCAAGTCTAGCACGAGCACATTGGCCTGCGGGAATCTGCCCATCCGAACACCTGACCGGGGCAAGCCGGATGGCTCAGTGGGTTGAGCGCTCGCTTTGCAGCCCCAGGGACCGAGGATCGAATCCCGGCCCCGGCCCATGCTGACTCATATGCTGAACTGGGGTGTGCTTCCCATGCGGGAGGCCCCCAGTTTGGTTCTCACCCCCCGGTTCAGCACCTGTCTCGAGGGGGCACGCCTCCCATGTGGGAGGCCCCCGGCCCAGCTCCTGCCCTGCATGGCTCCCACCCGCCTGTGTGGAACAAAACCATGTCAAAAACTGATGACACACAACTATGGAGACAGCTCTGGGCCCTCCCCCTTCTCTCTGTCTCTCTCTGTCTCTGTTAAAAACAATAAAATAAATCTCTAAAACAAAAAACAAAACCACCTTAGCAGTGATCAAAGCTATTGCTTTTCTATCTATCCATCCATCTGGCTTTCACTTCCTGATTTCATACACCACCCCCCAGCCCCCGCCCACTGTCCCCTCACCCCACACTTTCTCTCTCATGTTGTCAACATCTCCTGCGGACCTGCTGTGTGTCAGGCACTGACTTAGAGGGGGAGAGATGCCCCGGTGTCCGCGGGGTCTCTCCCTTATCGCTGAGGGGCTGAGCCCCCAGGCTTGCCCTTTGGGAGGAGCTCTGAGCTTCTGGCTCCGTGTGGGGGACATTGAAGTGGAGGGAGACCGTACTGTGATCATGAGCGAAACTTCAGAATGCGTGTCCTGCAGCAGCAAGGTCAGCATGACACTTGGAAGCCCTGAACTACACCGAGTAATCCTCCACATATTTAGGGGCCAAAAGGGATTTCACAGCCCAACTGGAAACCCAACCCCCTTCTTGCCTGAGCAATGGATTCCAGAGTCCAAACTTTAGACACTGTCTTCATGCTCGCTGAGAGCTGTAGCTAGAGGCCGCCCCGCCCCGCCCCTCTGTGCCTCTGAGGCCCTCGGGCCTCCTTAATCCCCACAAGCAGAGGGATCAGCAACTCAGGAGACATCCCAGCTTTGCACAGGGCTTACCCTGCAGGCAGGGCTGCCGGCTGTGAATACGGCGTATGGTGTACAGCAGGCACTACAGGCTGGCATCCAGGGCCCCGCTGCCTGGCTGGCTCATCTTGAGCACGTGCCATCCCTCAATGAGCTTCAATGTTTTCATCTGTAAAACGGGGGTCATACCCCTTTGATTCCAGGAACCCTGTGGGGAGTGGTGACGGCACTTATAAAGAGCCTGGTCCACCGACCACGGCATGGAGTAAATGCCAACTTGTAGGGCAGCTGCTCGGGAAGGCCGAGGGCAGGCAGAAGTGTCAGCAGGAAGGGAGAGCTGTTGAGAGACACCTCCTGAGCCGACGCCGACAGAGGAGCTGCAACCATCTGCCTCTGGAAAAATCTCAGCACGCGGCCTGGGCCAGGGGAAATCCAGTAATAATGGCATGGCCCAGACTCGGCAAGATAGTTCTTCATCATGGATGTTCATGGGAGACAAGCGACAGCTGAGCTAATTCCTTTTCCTGTCAGGTGACAGCATCTGCCCCAGCCCTTACTGGGGGTGGAAAAGATCAGGGCTTCCTGGGCGTCTGCAGGCTGCCACCTTTGACAAGTCACGGGGCCCTTCCAGAAACTACATTTTCTAACTGGTGTCTGCACTGTCATTGATAGCTGTGGCAGGCAGGGAATAGCACTGGCCCGTGGGTTCCTTGAGGGCCATGCCTTTTGATCTGCCATAGTCCCAGCACATAGTAGGGCATAGCACACAGTAGGCACTTATCGATGTTTGTTGGAGGGAGGGATGGATGGATGGATGGATGGATGGATGGATGGATGGATGGATGGATGGGTGGCTGGATAAATAGATGGATGAGTGGATAAATGGATGGATGGATGGATGGATGGATGGATGGATGGATGAAATACAGTGTTCTTCTTGCCAGGGAATTCCAAAGCATGAGCAAACTCTGGGCGGGGAAAGCAGTGGGGCTCAGGCTCTGGTACAAGCTACGAGAACACTAAGGTGGTGAGTCCCTAATGACCTTGAGACCCAAGGAAAACCATTCCTTGTACATGCACAAGGCGTATTTCACAGACGTGAGCTGGGGGACCAGTTTGTCTTATCGTAGATGAGGATGTGAGCGTCAGCTTCCTCTCCATGGGAGGGCCCAATCTTGGCACCTCCCTTGCTGGGTTCTTGTCAGTTTTTACTGGGATAATGCTAGCTCAGCAGTTTGCACAGAGCCTGACACGCATGCGTGGACAATAAATGTGTTAATGTCATCTATAACAGGAACATTTATAACGTATAAATGGTATATATCGTAGAAATGCTTCTGACACATAAACACCCAGTATTAATGTCATTGAGACAGAAGGGCCTCAGCAAGGAGCAGATACTGAGGGAACAAGAGGTTTGCCTTTATTTAGCTATACTGTTTCCTGGTTCCTTTTCTGCCCAGGGGCAGTGAACCCCAGGATGTCAAACAACACCCCCTAACCCAGCCCTGCTAAGGCAGAGGCAGCTGCCACAGTGTAAAAAGAGTGAACTTTCAGGGCAAACGGGCCTCCCAGCTCTGCCACTTTCTTTCAGTGTAAACTTGGGTGTTATTTTTCCTTTTCTGAACCTCGATTTTCTCATCTTTAAAATGTAAATAACAATCTTTTCTTTATATGACCATGCTTATTACCAGCATTCAACAAATGTATGCACTTTTAAGAGCCTGGTCTAGGTAGCTACTCCAAGAAACATCAATTCTCTCCCTCGCCTCGAGAGGCAGCACGGGAATAAATCCGGGTCTGGACCAGTGTCCAGGAAAGATCCCGGGCTGGGACCCTCCGGGGTGGCTTTTGAAACGTTGAGGCAGAACTGCTGGGACAGGAAGGAGGAGGGAGCATTCTAGGCAGGTCGCGTGTCAGGGGATAAAGTCACCCCAAGGTCCAGAAGCTGGAGGGGAGGGCAGAGGGTGTAACTGCACTGAGAGAGCCCCACGTTCCAGGCGGAAGGAAGACACAATCCATGGACAACATGGTCGAACTCAGAGTTTGGACTGGGAACTCGGCCAGCCAGGGGGAGGCGGATGACAGAAGGAAATACAGGCCAGGAGCCCAGTTAGGTGCCAGTTAGAACCACGTGAAGGAGACCAAGACACCTGGACCGTGATGGGGGCAGTGGGGAAGGGAGACAGGGGACAGACTTGGGAAAGAGTTTTCAAATATGTCTTGCGTGCTTTTTCCACCACCTCTGATCGCTCCGTAACCACTCAGAGCCTTCCCTCCAAATCGTCCCTCAGCAGATACGTGATCACTTCAGAACAGATCTGATCCCATCATACCCTACTTTAAGGCTTTCTGCTTTCCTCTTGCCTGGGCCATAAAGCCAGGTTCCCTAGCGTGATCTCCAGGGTCCTCATCCTGTCCCACACATGCCGCAGGGCCTTTGCACATGCCGTTCCCGCTGCCTCTGCTCTTCCTCCTCCTCTAGCTGACACTACTCGTTCGGATCTCAACTCCAGTAGGCTTCCGGACCTCGAGGAGGTCAAGTTCTCCCACGGAGCTCTCTTGGGGGCCTTTATCAGAGGTGCTCTCTTACATTCATTAGCAGTTCGCTCTTCTACTGCAATGGAAGTGCTGTGTGTGTTTTCGCTTTCCCCTCGCATCCCAGTGCTGGACACACAGGTGAGCTCAGGAACGAGGGATGAATGAAGGAGTGTGCGTTCCACACCAGGCACGGTGCTAGGCACTTCAGGAGACTTCAACAGGCAGGAGCTTCTCAGGAGCGGAGGGCCAGCCCCGAGGAGGGACAGGTCCTTCTGTATCCCTACCCCTGCTGCCCGTTGGCTCATCTCTGGTATTCACGGCATCGAGCATCTCTGAGACCCGCGTCCCCTTGGCAATGTTGCCACCAGCATGGTGTGATCTGACGCTCATCTGGCCTCAGAGGAGGGAAGGCGGTTACCATGGCAACGGCCTAGCTCCTGGGGAAGCCAGAGCAGGCTTCTCCTTTCTCTGGGGACTGGGTCTGGGCTCCAGCCTCAGAGGGACAAAGTCTTTGAGGGAGAAAAACCATCTTCCAACTTTCTGGGAACGCATCATAGTGATCAATTGTCTGAGAGCCCAGGGGAGCCGCAGATCGATCTGTCCTATTGATGGGCCTGTGCACGTGTCTGCCGTGACTGTCACCACAGGCCCCAGGCTCCTCGGTGGCGAGAGGGAGTCACAGTGAAAGCAGGTCATGGAAAGCTGCCGCACAGGTGGGGAGAGGAAGCACGGCTCTGAGAAGCTGGGCAGGTGTCCTGGGTTCAAATCTTGACTTTGCCGTCTAACTTGCATAGCCTAAGCCTTGCTGAGTTCCAGCTTCCCCATTTCCAAAACGGGATCCTAGCAAAGACTTGACACACAGGGCTGTTGTGAGGACACACTCTACGGACCGGTGACAGTTCCCGGGAGCATGGAGCATGCAGACTAAACCGGAGCTGTGTGTTCCTTAGCAGGACTGTGGGTACCGTAAGCAGGGTGCTGATATGGTGTGTGGTGTATGTGCTCTGACGTGGAGACTCAGTGAAAGGGATCGGCAGACTGTTGAGGGTCACAGCCAAGGTCCCGATTCTGCTACGAGGGCTGAGTGCAAGGCGGGGGCGGGGCAGCTCGGCCCGTGCCAGACACACACCCAGCCTTTAGCCTACCTGGTGGCTTCTGTCTTCACAGCCACCTGCAAGGCAGGTAACATGATGCCCACTCTCAGAGGAGGGTTTTCAGGTCCAGAAACCTCAAGTCACCTGCCCAAGGCCTGCCAAGAAATGAGTTTGTACTTTCTCACAACTCCAAAGGAGAAGATTACGGTAGCAGCCGTGAGCCTGCATGCCTTCCTTAACCAGGTAGTTTGCAAATTCCACCCCACCCCCAGCCCTGGGCATTGGCACCCAAAGCTTTCTGCACACCATCTTCCTTCCCAAACAGGGATGACAATGACGAAGTGTCCTGCATTAGCCTTAGTTCCACCCCGACCACCACACCCCCAGCCCCACTTCACCCCCCCCCACACACACACACACAAACGTGTTCTGCAGACCAATTCTAGGCTGTTTAGAAGAGAGAGGTTAAGAGACTCACTTCAGGTCATACAGCCACCGTGTAGTGAGTTTTAAAACCCCAAATGTTGTTCTGCGGCTATTGGATCACATATCATAATTCTGAGAAGCATTACCTAAGAGAGGTCCTTAGAGCATTGGCCTCGATCAGTAGCTAAGAATTCATTTCTTCAGTAAACCTGTTGCACTTCTATTATCTAGTGTGTGCATCAGGTCTCTAGGATCTGTCACACAGCAGCATCCAGCAGCCTCTGGAGTTATGAAGATAAAGCCCCTACCCTCTCAAGGTTTGTCATTTTGTGGATGGAGAGATGATTTGGGCATCCACAAAGTCTTATTTCATAAGACAAGTGCAGGAGCAAAGACCCGCATAAAAATATGCTACAGGTAAGCAAAACCAAATGGTGTATGATGGAGTATCTGACATAAAGCATACAGCAGAGACTTCTAAAGGGCTCGGACATGCTTGTTCTCAACAAGTGTACTTAGCCGTTCATCTGAACCACCCGCCAAGGCAGGCTCTGCAAGGCTGAGGTAAATGTCAGCCCTGCCTCTCGATAGTCCCAGATCGCAAACCGGTTACACAGCGGTGTGTTCTATGCGTTTGAGTTGGGTTTGCTTCTGGGTGGCCTCACATAACATAAGCCCCTTGAAGAAAAAGATTGCATCTTTGGCTTTCTCTGCATCTTCTCCCTGCAGTCTTCAATAATGGCTTACCAAATGCCTACTGCGCGCTAGATTGTAGTTGCTGGGGACATAGAGTGATGACAACGACAGGCAGGGTCCCAGCTCCTGCAGTCAGCGCCCAATCAGTGCTTGGCCCACAGAGAGTCCTGTTGCATAAGCATAGTTTTAATTACCATCTACCTCGTTATACTCCTAAATTTGATCTTTAACCAGGTGTCATCTCATCTAGTTCATTCGCTACTCAGTGGTCAGGTTCATCTCAAAACACGTAAACGAAAGCATATTCCTCCCCTGTGAGAACCTTTCAGGGACTGTCCATGGCTCTCAGAGTAAAATTCCAACTCCAAAATCACCTGCACAGGGTCCTCATCACCTCCTGCCTGCCCCTGTCCTCGGCATGGCTGCTCCCACTGTGTCCCAGCCAGTCTCAGCTCCTTTGTCTTGCTTGGGTCCACAGTGCTCCTTCTCCTGCTTTGCACCTGCTCTGTCTCTGATCACTCCTCCTCTGGCTCAATCTTTAAAAGACCGGATTCCTCCTTCATGCTTCAGCTCTGATGTCACCTCCTCAGAGAAGCCTCCCCTGATCCCCAATCCCCCGGATCACCCCCACCCCAGTGACTCTGTGTCAAATCACTCCAATTCGCCCCTTTGGAGCATTTAACAAATCTTTAATGGTCTGACGAAGGTAGAATGTAGGATTTGTGATGGTGGGGTCGTGGTCCACCTTTGCTATTGAGACCTGTGTCTAACAGAGGAGACACTCGAGTATTCATTGATCTGAAACAAAACAAAACAAAACAAAACAAACAACAACAACAAAAGCTTCTGTGTATGTGCGTGCATGTGTTTGTACGTGTGTATCTGTGTGTGTGTGTGTGTGCATGTACACTCACAAAGTGCCCCAGGCTGGTCTGCAGATTTCGGGGAGCAGAAATAGCATTATCTTCTCCTCCTGGGAAGACAGCAGGAGAGACAAGAGGGCAAGAGACACACACGAAGTGCTCCTGAGCACACTTGGAACAATTTATTTTCTTTGTTTTTCTCCTTTCCCTCCTTGAGCTGGGAGAATGAGGAACAAGGGTGATAGCTTCAGAGCCTCAGCCCTGCCTTGCGCCCCAGCAGCCTCTTTTCAATAGCTCGCCAGCAGCCATCTGCCCTGAACCCGCGGCTGCTGCCCCAGCCCCCTGCTCTCCTCTGGCCAGGCCCCGCTCTGCTTCTGCCCCCAAGAAGGCTTTGAAGCCAGAGCTGTCGCTGCCTGTTTGTACCAAGGCACCACGTCTGCTAACAGACCAGGAATAGGAAACGGGCACCTAATGGTAGAGCAGCTGCCTCCCGTCACCACTGACCCCCACCAGCCGCCACCTGCAGACTCCCAGCAGCCCACCTGCTGGAGGGGCAGCCGGGGGCAGGGGACACGTGCTGGAGCTCCGCGAGCCCCTCCACGGGCCAGGACCTAGCCTAGGGCTGCTGACAATCTCTAGGAGTTAGAAGAGGAAAGGAAGGACAGTCCCGTAGGCCATTCACAGGGACCATGGCCCTGTGGACACCTTGATGCCAGACTTCTAGTCTCCAGAATTGTGAGAGAACAAGTGTCTGTTATTTTAAGCCACCCGGTTTGTGGTCATGTCTGATGACAGCCCTGGGACACTAATACAATAGGTAAGGAACCCCGAAGGATTCAAGGAGAGGCAGTCCTGGCAACACCCTCCAGCTGACAGTCTTCTCTCTCTACTGATTCACGTCTCAGATCCTCTGTCCGCTGCCACCGCCCATTTCTGCGTCGTGGCCTTGTAGCCACTCAACCAGGCTGACCTTGATTCCCAGAGAACTTTGGTCCTGAAATGCAAACTCCAGGCTCAGGATGGCTGAATAGAGAGGGTGGCCAGTGGCTACGAAACCGGGATGGGGAGCTCACTGGAGGGACAGAGGTCTTGAAGCTCATGGGGGCTAAGAACTGGGCTTTGGGAGCCTCGGGGAAAGGCCTGGAATTCTCAGTGGCCATGCCCTTAAAGCCCCTGTCCCTTGGCCTGCATGGCCAAGTTCCTGGAATCTGAGTCTTGCTCATCGTCACCTTCTAAGCTCTGGAGCAAAAGCTTTTGTGAGCAACTGCAAGCATTGAGTGACTTTTGCCTCGCACCTTGGTCCTCATGATGACAACGTCAAGCATGCCATTCTCCAAACCATCATTTTCTGCCCGGGACTCACCTCACACCCCAGCCAGGCATTCAGAGCAATCCTGGCGAAACAACTAAGCCGGAGAAGTTTGTTTGCCCACAGCCTAGCTCCCCTTCCTCTCCACCCATCGTCCATTCCCTCTGCCCAGTAGTACCCCCCAAATTCTTTCCCCCAGACTGTTCTCCAAAGTTCTCCTGCTGGGGGTCCCCTCGGAGCTGGCCGATACTTGCAATGATGGAAAGACCTGAAGTTTCAGGTAGACGTTTAAGGACGGTCTCGTGGACTTCAAGCTCTCGGGGACCCGCAGGTATGGCTCTGTAATAACGAAATCATGAATTGTCTGGAGCTCAAACTTCTGGCTAAAATCATGTGTCATCTGGTACCCTGGCAGGGAGCTCTGGGACCCCACACGACCTCTCTGCTCCTTTCTTACCCTGCTGCATCCACCCACTGCCCTCAGCCCACCCTCAGGCTCCACCCTCCTTGGCAGAGAGTCCAGAAAAGGGACAGTCATCTACCCTTGATGTAGCCTAATGTGCGGTGAAGGAGTCAGTGTGGAAAGATGCAGTCAGACACACCTGGCCTCGAATTTTGGCTCTTTCACTTGCTGTGTGGCCTTAGGCAAGTTACATCACCTCTCTGGGCTCATTGTTTAAATGAGGAGCATAGTATCCACCTCTCGGGTTTGGTGTAGAGCAAGTGGGCATGCACCTCTTCCCCAGGCCTTGTGTGCTGCGCCTGGCACACAGTGACAGATAGAAAAGGCCAATGAGGTGGAATGGAAACTTCCCACCCAGGCTTTGGAGTCTGACAGGCATGAGTCTGAATCCCTGCTCTGTCACCTCCTTGCTACGTGGCCTTGGGCAAGTCATTCCACCTCTCGAATCGATGGTTTCTCTATAAAATCGGGACGAAGCCCCTCTCCTTGGAGTTTTTTTTCAGGATTAAATGAGGGTTGTAGGTCTAGGATCATCAACTCCGGCCTGGACGCCCCGGGCATCTACTTTCCAAACTGTGGCTCCTGCAACACTAGCCTGCAGAGTGAGGCTTCACAGTCCTACCTGGGCCTCTCGGCTTCCAGATCTGCGTGTCCTTGATTTTGATTGATCTCTGGCTCTCTGGGCTGCCCAGCCTTGTACCCAGAGGCCAGCCCTCCAACCTAATGCGCCCAGAACTGCACCTACAAGCCTAGAAATTGTCCCTGTGGTTTTGGCACAAGCAGGGGCAGGAGGTGGTGGCTCAGGACTCTGAGGCTGGGCAGGCCTGGCCAAATGTCTCAGCAGGTGACCTGCCTATGACCACCAGAGCCATCGACTTGGCTGCAGCGTGGCGAGGGGGGCCGGGGAGCAGGGCCTGGGGAGGGGGTGAATGAATTGACAGCTTGGATCGTTTGGCCTTAAAATGGCCTTGCCAGGGGACAAGGAGATGCAGAGGAGGGCAGCTTGGCTCTGGTCCCACACAGAGGTGCCTGGGGCCCCAGCGGGCCCTGCACAATGCTGAAGCACCTGGAGGCAGCCCCACCAGGTGCTTCCCTTCAGCTCCCCGGGGAACTAGCAGGGGCTGCTAAGTGGCCTCCGGCTTTCTCCTGTGCTCCAGAGGAGAGGGGAGGGGGGGTAGCAGCACCAGCGGTGTGCGCAGGGGGTGATTGTCATGGTTACTCATTGACAAAACAAATGGCCCTGCTTCCTGCAGGCTACCTCAGTAGCCGGCAATGTGGGCATTGAGCAAGCCGGCTGCTAGGGCAGTGGGCGCTGGGCTCGGGCCCTGGAGCCCAGCCCTAGGCGCCCCCTCCAGCAGCTCTGGGTTCAGGGAGGAGGCCCTGGGGACTGTGTATAGAGGGAGTGTTGTCCCAGACCCGTGTTGCTCCTGGGGCAAGGTAAGGGCAGGTCCAGCTTGGGTGAGGGTGAGGGCTGGGCTGTCCTGAGTGTGTGGAGCGAGGGCATGTCCGGTGACTTGGTGTGCCTGTGTCAGTGTGTGCGTGCAGCGGGGTGTGTACGTTGTGTGCTTGCATTCATGGCGAGGTGGATCAGTGAAGACGGGGCTCCGTGTGCTCCCGCGTTAGAAGTGAGAGAGCGCGCGACCACATGTTGCTGCTCGAATCCTCTCCTCTCTCTCTCCCCTGTATGCCATTCTCTCTGCGTCTCCTTCCCCTTGTGTCTCTCTCTGTCTCTCCTCTGTCCCTGCCCCCCAGCCCCCCAGCCCCCATCCCAGCCACCTGTTTCCACCACCTCCCAGTCCCCTGTGATCTGTCCTGCAGGGCCTGGGGCAGCCAGGAGTGCTGCGGGCTCGCCACCCTGAGCTGACCGGCTCCTGCCCGCTGCCCTCCGGTGCCCGGCGTTTGACTGTCCCCAAAGCCACCGGCCGAGGGTGCGCCCTTCTCAGAGCCGCACTTCCAGCTCCTGCCAGGTAAGCGGGGCTTCAGGCGGGAGAAGGGGTCCTCGGGTGGCAGGAGGCTGGAGTGGGGGGACTTGGTCCCAGTGTGCAGCAGGGGCGTCAGCTAACACGTCAAACCCCCGCTGGAAGTGCCGTCATAACATCTGCTGCTGCAGCCCCAACGGTGCCAGCGCTCGCTCCTCTCCTGCCGCTGCCTCGGCAAGGCGCCCCCTCCCCACCACGCAGCAGACAGAGGCTGGGGGCGGGGCAGCCCGCTCCTCCCCTCCCCTCCAAGAGCCCTAGCACCTTCCGGTCTCGGTCCCTACTCCCCTTTCTTTCTTCCCTTCTGCTTTTGAAGAAGGCTTATAAAAGGAGGCAGGGAGATCCTGTCCTCGCTGGTAGGAGCATGTTCCCTGGGCTCAAGTGTCTGAACCAGCCAGGTCCCCGGAAGCTGGGCAGAGGCTCCAAGGGCTCGGGATGACCCAGCCCTCCTGCCCACATGTGCGGGCAGAGGGCACAGTCTCCTTTGGTTATGTGGAATGGGGGAGGGGGTGAGCACATGGGGGGGTGTGCTTGAGAAGTGTATGGGGCATGTGAGTAGGGGTGTGCCCCTTTAGGACAGCGATGTGTATGGAATGAGCTACATGAGTTGTGGGGAGGGGGCCTGTGTGAATGTGCTTACATTAGGGGTGCATATGTGGGATGTCCTGTGTCTATACAGGTGTACATGGATTTAAGCATGTAGGGTGTGTGCAAACATGCATGTAAGCAATTATGGATTGAACTTGACCGGGAGGCTGCTGCGCAGGAGCCCTAAGGCCTGCCACAGTCACTGCATGTGACCCCCTCATCACCTGCCTTGGTCAGCATCACCCTCCAGGACCAGCGTGTGGATTGTTTCCTATTCAGCCCGACCCAGGGCCCAAGGCGAGGTAGGCACTGTGCCCTGATGGGTGGTCTGCAGACCCCATTGCTTTTCTGACATGAGACGGGCCAGGGCTCCTGGGCTATTGGGGGGAGGGCGTTCTGAGCATTCTCTCCAGCCCCAGGTAACGTGACGTCTGTGGAAAACCAGCCTCCAATCGAGGCCATATGTAGCTCTCAGAAGGGACTCCAGCCACTGGCCATTGGTTTGTTGCCTGGTGGGACTGGCTGCTGGTGACGTCCTGCGCTACACTCTGAGTGGGCGCCTGAATTGGCTGGTGGCCTCTCCTTACCACACGTGTGGGATGATGGCGACTGGGGGAATAGGAACAGGAGAAGAGGCACGCAGCGGCTCCGGGTCGGCTGCTCCTCCAGGACCCTAGCCTTGGGCTCCTGCTCAGGTTCAAGTTGTCCTCTTGGCTGGGTGAGCGGGTCTCTCTTAGCACCTCTTGGCTGACTCCCTCCAACTACATGACATGGGCAACCAATGGCCACGCTGGCTTAGCTTTCCTGTGGCCTCAGCCAGACTGGGAGGAGGGCTTGGGCCATGTCAAGGCTCACCATAAACAACCAGTCCACAGACTTCCTTGGGGGCATTGGGAACCTCCCAGTGGGATTAGTGGACAAAGTATGGCTCCAGGTCACCAGGGGCACAATTCCTTTTATCCCATTAACCTCCTTCAAAAGGATGTGCCCACTAGGCTTTCCCCCATGGAAATTCTCCGAGTTACTCACCCAGCAGTAAGGCTGGCCCATGAAACCCTCTGGGAGAGGGGTTCGGGATCAGGGGTGTTCAGTGGGCAGCTAAGAAGGCTTCCTGGAGGAGGTGGTATTAGAGCAGGGACTTGGAGGAAGCACTGGAGGGATGTGGATATCCGGAGGGATGAAAAGGAGCCGGAAACTACACGGCAGGGTTGGGAGGGCAGGAGGTCTTGGTTCCAAGTACGTCAGTTTGAATGAACAGACCAGCTAGGGTGGAAAGAGGGGAAGGAATGAACAATCAGCCACCGGGGCCCGCTTTATGCCATGAAGGAGATGGACTTCAGTGAAGGCCTGGGACGGGCCTGGAGCAGAGAAGCGCTGTGATCAGATCGGGACCTCAGGAAGACAAATTGATGGACCTGAGGAATTGAAGTTTCACCTCTAGAACCTTCTCTGGGATCTGGAGGGATCCCAGTGTGAAAACCCTTTGCTAGGTGATGTGGTATAAATGTGCCTGAGACAAGGGTCCCGGATGGCCTCCGTACAAAGTTCTCCCTCTTCCTAGAACCACACTGGGGGTCAAAGTGCGGGGCCCAGGACACTGCTAGGGGATTCCTTCCAGGGATCCCACTCTGCAGACTGTGAAGGGCACAGGGTCAGGACAGGCACAGCCCAGGATGAGGCCATGGGATGGGTCCCCTGTTCCTTGTTCAGAGGGTCTGAGTAACTGTTATCTGAGACCTCACAGAGGTGAGGTAGTAGACTTATTTTTAGTCACCATAATGAGCTCACCACTTAAAAGGAGTCCTTGCATGAATGTCTCTCCTTGCCCAATGCCAGCATCGATCAATCACTGCCCACCACTTAACATCTATGCCACCAGGGTCTCTTTGGTCATTGGGTGGGGTCAGCAGCTGACTATGCAATGCTGAGAGATTGAATGGTGAAACCGCAATCTTGTGAAAGTGGTGGGTTCAGTGAAGCCAATCCAAAGGACATTGGAGGACTCTTCTAATCCCCTACAAAGTCATAGACAAATGAGAACATGGTAGAGGTAGGCTAGTTAACAACAGAAGAGAAAAATTAGCAACAGTTACGGTAGTTTATAATGGAAAGCTTTAATCATTATGCTATGACACTAAACTGGGAAATGAAAAAATGTCATGTCATGCCAGCATGTGATTCGGTTAAAAGAAAATTATTCCCCCCAAACCCAAGCAATACTTGATTTGTTCTATGTTCATTAAAAGTTTTAGTGCATGGTTCTAATTATAATCCCATTTTGATCTAATATGAGATTCTATTTTCACATTTTTTGTTTCATTTTTCAAACGAAAACCCCCGTTGAAAACCTTCATTTACTCACAATTTCCTGTGACGTTTTGGTCACTGTCTTAAGCAGAGTCACTTGGAGTGGACTTTTTCTGGTCCAGTTATTAATATTAGGGGGCCATGGAGAGCGTACGGGGTCCGTTTAATTTCTGTGGGGCTTACAGATGACTAAATGAGTGCGTGGATGACTGTGGGGCCCCTCCAGGGCTGCGCACTTGTGCTCTTTCAGGCTCTTGCTTCTGTATCCCCTGCCTCATCGTAGGCCGCTCGTTCGTTTATTCAATGAGCACCTGTTGATGGGCAGAAACTCCTGCAGGCAGTGGGGACACAACTATGAGCCAAATACCCCCAAATCCTGCCTTCATGGGGCTTATCTTCTCGTGGACCCACCAGCCAATCTCCCTTTCTCTTACCTCTTACTCTTTTCTCAGTATTTTGGCTTCTGTCCCTGGGACCATTTTCTTTGCTCAGAGACCCAAACATAGGCTGAGCATACTTCCTTGAGACAGAAACCAGATATTGGGATGACAAAACTGGAACAGGGTCATGTAATATTCTGTGTTCCTAAAACATAGGATGACAACAAAAGTTTTATTCCATGAATACATTGAGCTGACGATTATTCTTCAGTGACAGAACTCATCCAAAAATTTAGGTAGATGTAGAGGGGACTGTATTTCAGCATGATCAAACTATGAAAAATTTCTCTGATGAAGTAATCTTATACAGCAAATTTCGGTCTTTCAGAATACACTAAAGAGGGAAAAAAAAAAAAGAATGAATACCCCGACTGCTATCACAAGCTGGTATATGCTAATGTCCCACCAGAGAGTTCTGCTTTAATTAAATAAAAATAAATAAAAAATAGCGAACAGCCTGCTGAACTGAAATATGAGTTTGAAGAGTCTGACTCAAACTGAATGTAGGGCAGAAAGCATCTCTATGGGCAGAACGATGGTAGAAATAACAGTGAGACTCACAGTCACTGCATTCCACACTCCTAACCAGATGGAAGCAAACAGCCAGGGGAGCCCGTTCAGTAGCTTGTGTGCTTTGAGACCCTCCTGACTCCCACATGCGGAAGGGGGCTTAGGGACATCTTGAATTTCCCACCACTGCAGACAAGCAAGGGAGCAGCATCTGATCTTTGATAGCTCAAAACCTGGGTCTGACTGGATAAAGTAAATGGAACTTCCTCTTTTGTCACACTAGTATCCATCACCTCACCCTCCTCCCACTCCCATCCCTGCCCCCCACTCCTGGAAGGAACGTCAGAAGGGCAGGAGCCAGGAGGTGGGCCACCAGGGGGATTTGCCCAGGATTATGCTCCAGACTCTTGGCCTCTGCCGAGGCAAAGCAAGCAGCCGGGCCACGGTTAACAGTGCAGGGTCTGGAGCCAGAATGCTTGGGTTCAAATTCTGACTCAACTGTGGACTTGCTGTGTGACCTTGAGATTTACGTAACCTCTCTGGGCTTTGGTTTCCTCTGCTGTAAAGTGAAGATGATCTGCTTCACAGGGTCTTTATGGGGATTACATGAGATAACTCCTAGGCGCTCCAGAAACCCTCAGAGCCACCTCGGAGCGTGGACTAAGCAAGTCAGACATGCAGCCCCTTAGAAAGGGGACCTCCCGATGGGGAGCCCATGCACGTCTGTTCCCCTAGAGCAGTGGGGAGCACTCAGTTCCCGCAGGAGTGGACCCTGGACTGCCGACGTGCGGGCAGAGTGTGGGGTTAATTCCCCAAGCCCTTCTCCTCGTGTGAGATGCAGGCGCCAAGACCCAGGTGGCACTAGGCGGTGACCCTCTGCCACTCACTTGTGTATTCATGCTGCGAGTAAGTACTGAGAAGGTAATAAGGCCTTGTGGTTATGAGATCAACCTCTGAAGCCAGAGTTCAAACCCCAGCTCCACCACTTATGAGTGTATCAGCTCGGGCAAGAGAGGTAACCCCTCCGGGCCTCAGTTTCCTCATCTGCAAAATGGGCATACTAAGCTACTTCATAGGGCTACCGGAGCTAATTCATAGAAAGCATTTACAATAATGATTGGTATTAATGGCTCCATATGTGCTTGCTCTTATTCTTTTTAGGAACAGTTTCAGCTGCTGTTCTATGTGCTGCAGAATAAATCAGGAACAGGACAGCTTCGGTCGCCCCCCCCCCCCCTCAGGGGTGTTGGGCAAAGACAAGCACTAAGTCCACAGTCTTCATGTCCCATCAGTTGTGCTGTGTGCCAGGCCTGAGACGTGGGCCGGGGTGTCTGGCAGCAGGGCCGCAGTCTGGAGGAGTGAGTGACAGAGCTGTGGCACTCAGGAGGCCTTCCCTCCCTGTCCAGTGCCCTCCGCCCACATGACTTCTCTGTGCCATCTGTGGGGACAGCATGTGTGGGGGAGCAGCCTCGCAGCCTGGCACAGACTACCCCGAGACCTCAGAGGGGTGCTAAGACAGTGAGCGTGTCCCTTAGCCAACACCTAGACCAGGCTCTCTGGGAAAGCGGGTCCCTGGGATGGCTGGGTGGCAGTTCTGGGGGCTGTGGGTGACCGTGGCTGCCATGGGGAAATGCCAGGTGCACCGGAGCCCAGATGCAGTCTAAGCTGGTGGGAGGATAAGACCAGGAAAGAAATCCCAATGAGAGAAAGAAATGAAAGCACTCGCCAACATGTCACTGGGGAGAGCACTTTGCACACAGTGTCTCACTTGTCATCCCCACAGTAACTCTGGGAGATTTCACATGCCCGTTACACAGAGGGCAAAACCGAGTCTCAAAGAAGCTCCCAATGAGAAAGTATCGGATGTGCAGGAGAAGAGGCAGGTTCCAGGTGCAGGAATTAGCTGTCTGTCACGTCACCACTTGCAGGTGTTGGGGAGGGTAGTTCTGGAAGGGAAAGGGCTCCCAGGTGGATTCTGGACTAGCCCTCCCTCCATGCCAGCATCCGGCAAGCCCCTCAGCACACAGGGCCAATGGGGTAGCTGCATGGATGAGGCCCGTCACAGAGAAGAAGCACTGAGTGCCTTTCAGTGACGCCGCAGGGAGGCAACCGCTCAGCCAGGCGCGTTCCTCTTGCAAATGTGCCCCTGGAAGGTGGATGTAAACTGAATCTGTGTGAGTGAGCTGTTTCCCAGCGCGGTGGGGCCTCACTGGGCCCCCAGGGAACTCATCCATCACCCCGCCGACCAGCACTATTGGCGTGCATTTGCCTCCTTACTGTCAAAGACCCTTTCTGGAAACCCTCCCTGTTTATCTGGAGTTTTCATATTTGGATGTGCCTCCTTCTCCCTCCTCTGGCAGATCCACACACAGCTCCTTAATGGAAGTCTCAGAAGCTGTGGGCTGCTTGGGCCTCCGCTACCCACGGGGCTGAGTGCCCTGGATGTCCCCACTAGGGACATCAGGCTGCGTGGGCACACTAAGCACTGAGAGGCCTGGGCGTTTTCTGTCCTGATCATCCCCCCAACTCTCCACCAAAAAGGAGACTACAGCTCTCGCTGGGATGGAATCCTACAGGCTTTGGGCTGAAATAGGGGGATCCCCCTACTACTGGATTCTTTAACTGAACCCATTGTCAAGGCCTAGTCCCTCCCTGCATGTTCCATCTACTTGGTTCATTCATTCACCCACTCATTCAACAAACGGAGCACATGCCACTCATCCATTCAATTCGTTGCTGGACACTGGCTGGACCAGATGCTGGAGAGAGACGGAGTTCTGGTCTCGGGTTCTAGGAGCTGACAGGCTCCCAGATGGCAGGGTGGGGAATGGGACAGGCACAGGCCTCCAGCAGGGTCCCTGTTTGTCTTGCTTAACTCTGTGGCCCAGGCCTAGCACAGTGTGTGGCACGTAGTAGCTGCTCCATGAACATGCGTTGAATAGACACACAACACATGAATAATGAGCTGGCGTGAGAGGTGTCGGTTGTGCTGGGAGGGGGTAATCATAGTCAGCACAGGACCCCGAGAAGGATTCATGGCCTTTGAGCTTGGCCTTAAAGTATGGTCAGGACCTTCTCCAGGGATGGGGTCTTCAGGTGGCATTCCTGGCAGAGCCAGCAGCATCAAAAGTGCTGTGGCCGCAGGAAAAGCCAGACTGGTTTGGAGGAATAGCAGTGGTCTTGACTGGATGAGGCTTGGAGTAAGGGGGCATGGATTTGTTACCCATGCCAGCTGGAATGGGCCCAAGATGGGGAGGCTTAGAGGAAGGAGACCAGAATGTGAGAACCCCAGGATTCTAGAAGCTTAGAACAATCAGACCAGATTTAGAGAGCCTCTCACCTCGGCCCCCACTTTGATGGGAATGTTGGAGCAGGTCTGTGAGTGGATGGCCCCTGGGGGACAGGCTCCCAGTGGGGGCATGACAGCATGACCTCCCTGCAGGGACAGCGACAGGAAGAAAGACCAGGATCCCAACTCAAGGTAAGTGGGTAGAGCAGCCAGGCCACTGAGTCCCCTAACCCTGTGGACACAATCTTGGGGAGACCTGGCCAAGGGCGAGGGTGAGAGGCCTCCAAAATGACTTCCCAAGAGAAAGCCCTACACAAGTACCCATTGTACCCCTATGTCCTTCAGGCCCCCCCAAATACAAACGCATGTGCAAAACCAAACACATCCACACATCTCTCTCGTGGCCTCCACGTTCTCATCCATAACACACCTTACGAGGCTGTTGTGGGGACTCCCTGAGATCATGGACGTGCCTGGCACGTTGTCAATGTTCCATAAATTCCAGCTGTCCCTGGTGTCCTCTGCCACTAGACTGTAAGCTCTTTAAGGGCAGAGCTGTGTCTTATCTTTGTATCCCCAGTGGCTGATTCTGGGTCTGGAATACAGTAGATGTTTCTCAATGCAGAATGAACTGATGCTAAGACGTATTATTTGTGACCCCAAGAATTTCAAGTTAACTCTTCCCAAGAGGGCTGATCATGTTAAAGCGTCAGTTCCAAGTGAGTTGCCCTGTATTACCCATGTTGCGCATCCAAGCCCCACTCGGTGGGGTGAGGGGCCTCCCCGGGAAGCCTGGCATGGACACCAGAGGTGGGGTGGGAAGGCTGCACTGGGTACGATGCCTTGGGCCAGACTTCACCCCAAGATGGACTGCAGCGTAAGTCCAAGTTCGCCACACCTCTGGGTGCTAGTTCCCTAACGCTGCGTTCCCCCATCAGCATTCTGGCCAGGAGTGAACCAGATTGAGAAGGAGGAGGGAGGGAGTGTGGGTGGCAGGAGATGGGGCTCAGAAAGTGAACCCCACCATCTTGTTCTGACCCCTGGGAGTAGCCAGGCTTTGCCGGAGCCACCAGGACAGAGCACTGAGAGGAGGCAGCTGGGGATACAGCCGCTCCCTCCTGGCTCCTTATCTGCCTCCTCCTGTCAGTCAGCCTGCCCGAGATAAGCCAGGGCTGCGAGCTGGAGCCCCACTGCAGAACGTAATTAAAAAGCCACCGAGGAGCCCAGCCAGGGACGTGGGGAGGGCCCGGGGGGCAAGGGCAGAGTGATCAGCCAGCACTGAACAGACTTGCAGATAAGTGGCACCAGCCCACGCAGCTCGGCCCGGCTCATACCGCACAGAGAGCAAAACCCAGCGGGCCCCGAGCCCAGGTTTGTATTGACCCCCTTTTGTCTGACTTCGCTCCCCATGTCCACCGCCCCCCCAAAGGCGGTGGTTACCTGGAGGGCAGGGTAGGGGGCACCTCAAGAACCCCGTGGAGAAGGGCTCCATTGCCCCGAGAAGTGCTGTCCGTTCATGTTGGAAGGATGGCAGTCATCCATTCCTTTATTTATTTAACCAGCCCTGAGGAGACAGTGGGGAGCAAAAACAGGCATGGCCATGCCCCCCAGGAGCACGCGTTCCAAAGGGGATGACGGACAGAAGCAGAGGGACCTCTTGGAAACATGTATCCCCACCAACTCGCTGGTGGGAGGGCCGATGGAGTGACAGGCAGAACAGGGACGCGGGGCTGGCTGGCTACCTGGGAGGGCGACCCTGAGTTGACACCAAAGGACAAGTAGGAGGTCACCAGTTTAAAAATGGGCCGTGGGGCAAGACTTCCAGGTAAGGAATGGCAAGTGCCCGGGCGGGAGCGAGCAGGACACATTGAGGGACGGGACGGAGGCTGGGGAGTCCCACACAATGTGTTTGAGAACTCGGTGCCGGTGAGGCCGGGTCGCACAGGGCCCCAGCTCACCTTCAGGGTGCTGATTTGTCCCAGGAGCGACAGGGGACCCCTGGTGGGTGACAGAGGGTGGCAGGGGCTAGACAGACCTGGGCCACTTGTGTGTCGCTATCGTTCTAGCCGCTGAGTAGAAAATGGACTCCAGCGAGGAAGGGAAACCAGTGATTTGAGAGGCCAGTGAGGAACTGCAGTCCAGGTAGCCATGAAGGTGACTCAGAGACGAATGCTAGTGTCACAGAAGGAAACACACACAAAGGGGGACTCCCCCGAAATGGAATTATCTTCGAGGGCAGGCCCTTTGTAGTACAGGCTTCTCCCGCGAGGCAAGGGTTCTAGGAAGCCATCTGCATCCGTGTACCAGCTGGTGTGGTTGTGAGAGGCCACGTTTGGCTTCGGTAAATTGTTTTGTGGCCCACAGGTGACTGGTTCTTCCACCAGGACAACACACCTGCCCATACCTCGCTGAGTGGTCAGCAGTGTTTGACCCAAAGCAACACAACCCTCATGCTCCACCCTCCCTATTCACCGGATCTCGCCCCAGTAACTTTTCTTTGTTTCTCCAATGAAAAGAGTCCTCAGAGGGAAACACTTTGCTGATGTGGACGAGGTGAAACAAAAACGGCAGAAGCACTAAAAGCCATCAAAATCGGCAAGTTGGAAAACCGTGGTGAGCAGTGGTCAAAGTGTCTCCATAGATGTATTGCGTCCAACGGACAGTACTTTGACGTTTAAAGATGTAAGAATAGACGCACGATTTTGCAATAAATAAACTCCGGGTTTTGGGGTGTTCCGCCCTCATAGATGAATGCCAGGACTTGTCCAGCCTTGGGGATAGGTTGGGTGTGGGGCGGGGGGCGGGAAAAAGAGGTGCCTGGAATGACCCAGGCTTCGGGCCTGCACACCTGGAGGAGCGGTGGCTCCTGTCACTTTGGTATCTTTTGGGGGTTCTCCTCACTCCCTTGACACCCCAAGCGTTGACGGTAAACTCACTGAAATCAGAGGAAGAGGGATTGGAGGAGCTGTCCCCACCCCCACCCTCCCTGGCAGAGGGAGCCTCTGTAGCTCAGAGATCCTGGGAGTGACAAAGGGGTGAGGTCAGAGCTGAGGCCCGGCCCCCACGCCAAGTTAGGGGAGCACTGTCTACGGGGGAGAATTCCAGGCCCACGTGAGCCTGCGTGGGTTCTAGCCCTGCCTGTCGCCGTGAATCGGGGCAGGTCACGTGTCTTCAGGCCCAAGTTTCTCTCCTCAGGGATGGTTGGGCCTCAGCCTGAGTCACTAACTGGGGAGGGACTGGGGGAAATGAAGAGAAGGACACTCTGAGGGCCGGTGGGGTCTGAAGTGGGGGGCTGGGTTCCTGGGGAGCCTCTCTGGACTTCCTGCGCTTCTTGTCTCTTGCAGACCCTGAAGGCTGAGTAGTCAGCAGGATGCCTGGTCTGCTGAACCAGACCACAGGGGCCGCCCTGCCCCTCACCGCCTCCGAAGTCACCTCCTTCGTCAGTGGCTACGCCCTGGGTCTGACCGCCTCCCTCACCTATGGCAACCTGGAGGCCCAGCCCTTCCAGGGTAAGGAGCCCTGGGGCACCCCAGGGCCGGCCCCTCCTCGCGGAATCCTCATGCCAACATGCACTCGCCCGCTGGCGCTGGGCAAGCCGTGGGACCTCGGAGTCGGTTTCCGCAGTGTAAGTAGGGCTACCGTTACTGCCCCGCGGGCCTCACCGCCGGTGGCCCGATGGTCACGCCAGTGGTCAGTCCTCCGCTTCCCCCGGGGACCTTCACAACAGGAGAGGCCTCAGGACTCCGGGCCAGGAGTTCTCAGTCCCAGGTGTGGCTCTTGCCCCTGTGACCCTGGGGAAGCCCCTTTTCTTCTCAAAATCAGGATGCCCCTCTGCCCGTCTGGATGCCAGGGTTTGTGGGAGGAGCAGATGAGAGCACCTGGGAGGAAGGACGGTGTGAAATTGAAACAGTCCATGGACAGGAACCGTCGGCGTGGGGCAGTCAGAACTGGGGACGGGCGTTTGCCCGTAGAGGCGTGTGTCCGTGGATTGAACTCCTCTCTTGCCACTTCAGGAGGGTGTTGTGGGAAGGCTGGCCAGGGGTGCCGTGGGAAGGCTGGTTATGGTTAGGATTCCTTCTCACCTACAGATGGGGGCCTCCTGACCCCAAAGCTTCTTGTCGTGGGGCACCTTCCTCCAGCCCAACCTGAGGTTCTGAAACCATTTCAGTTCTGAAAAGGAGCCTGTAGGGAAACTTCCTCCCCCTCCAAACCGAGAAAGGGGGCTGAAAATACATTTACAAGACCCCCCGGGGACTTGCGTGCCCTTCGGGTCTGAGAGGCACTAAGGTACAGACATGCGGGCTCACCCTGAGACGGTGGCTTCATGAGGGGCGGCCATTTTTTCCATCTCTGTGGCACTCCTACGGGTTTGGCTCATTGTCCCCATTTTACAGGCAGGGCTGGAGGCTTAGAGAGGCTAACTGTCTTCTCCGAGGTCCCTGGGCTAGGAGAGGTGGCAGGGTCCAGGTGGGAACCCCGTCTACTTTCTCTAGTGCCCCAGCTCCCCGGGGACATGGGTAGCACATCCACTCGCACACGGGCCACAGGGAAGTCCAGGTTTCCACTCGCCCCTGGAAAGGCAGGAGCCCTGGCCACGCGGGCCTCATGCTCAGGCCTGACACGCAGGCCTGACACGCGGGCCTGACACGCGGGCCTCACGCGCGGGCCTCACACGCAGGCCTGACCTGGCTGATGGGATGGGCATGGCTGTCCCTTTTCCAGTTGCCCCTGCCACACAGTGCCTGCTGCGGTCCTTACCCCGCCAGGCCCCAGAGCCACGAGGTCCCAGCCCGAGTCCTCTCGGGCGTCTTCTAAGTTCACTGACGACCTTCCATCGGACAGACCATGGGCTGGGGCTCCTTTGGGACGGGGGGGGGGGAGGCGTGCCGCACCCCGTGATGCTGGTGCACCCGTGACGCTGGGGCACCCTGTGATGCTGGGGCACCCGTGATGCTGGGGCACCCCATGATGCTGGGGTACCCCATGATGCTGGGGCACCCCATGACGCTGGGCACCCCATGACGCTGGGGTACCCGTGACGCTGGGGCACCCCGTGACGCTGGGGCACTCGTGACGCTGGGGCACCCTGTGATGCTGGGGCACCCGTGATGCTGGGGCACCCCATGATGCTGGGGCACCCCGTGATGCTGGGGCACCCCATGATGCTGGGCACCCCATGACGCTGGGGCACCCGTGACGCTGGGGTACCCCGTGACGCTGGGGCACTCGTGACGCTGGGGCACCCTGTGATGCTGGGGCACCCGTGATGCTGGGGCACCCCATGACACTGGGGCACCCCGTGACGCTGGGGCACCCTGTGATGCTGGGGCATCCATGACGCCGGGGCACCCTGTGATGCTGGGGCACGCCGTGACACTGGGGCACCCCGTGATGCTGGGCCCTGCTCCACAGGCCTCTTCGTGTACCCCCTGGATGAGTACACCACGGTGGTCGGCTTTGAGGCGGTCATCGCTGACCGGGTCGTAACGGTACAGATCAAGGACAAAGCCAAGATGGAGAGCAGCCACTTCAGTGCCACCCGCATTCAAGCCTCAAGTGTCCCAGGTAAAGAGTCCCGAGGGGCTATGGCGGGGCCTGGGCCCGGCTGGAGTCTCAGGCGACCGAAAGGACAGCAGTGGGGCAGGGCAGAGAGGAGTCAGGAATCCTGCTGAGCTCAAGCCAGTGGTGAAGCTCCCAGAACCTCGTCTGACACTCTGTCAAGTGGAGGTGGCCTTCCCTGTCCTCACTTCGAAGGCCGGTGAGGCTCAAAGGAGACAAAGAAGCGTTCTTAAGATATCTCTGCAGAACAGAAGCATGTCATTTAAGCTCAGAGGACGTGGGAGTCATGCCAGGATTGGACTCCCTAGCCTGTACTTGCAAGTGGCGTGAGCTTAGATAAGGAATTAAACTTCATCCAGAAAACTGAGAATTATACACACCCAAAGCTCAGCTGAAAGCATGCATGCAGAGCGCTCATCATGGTCCCTGGTGCAGAGTAAGCACTCAGTCGTGACTCCTGATGCATGCTGTTGAGGGTGCTGAGGCTCAGAGAGGGGGAGTGACTGGCCTGAGGTCACACAGCATGTCAGTGGTAGAGCCAGGGGTTGAATCCAGATCAAGTATCATGTGATATAAGAGAGTCTGACCACTGGCTCTACCATCCAACTGAAGTCTGTTCGCCTGATCATTAAGACAGTCAAGAATCTTAATGAGCACTCACCATGTGTAAGACGCAAAGTTGCGGGCAGGTTGTTGCGGCTACTCAGCCTGAGGGCATAGGAGGGACGTGCCTAGGACTAACCACGACGGAGGTGTCAAGAGGCTGAGCCGAAAGAGTAATGTCAGAGGAGGGAAAGCAGGTACAGACTGGGGACCCAGGTGGGGTTCATGGAAGGGTAAGACTGGCTAAGTAGAGCAGGGAATGAGCCTTTCTGATTAAAGGATAGAGTGTGAGCAAAAGCATGAACCCCAAAGGTGGTGGATGCTTGAATGTGACTCTTGCAAGGGAAATAGAGTCTGCAGATAGAGACATGGCCCTCTGTTGGAGTTTTGTGGGTTCAGGTCTCCCACTCTCAGTGGGGTACAGTGGAAGGTACACAGGCCTGGCATGAGACCCACGCGGGTCTAGATCTTGGTTCAATGAGTTAGTTGCCGAGTCACTTGGGCAAGGTGCACCCCCAGGCTGAGCCCGTTTCCCCATCAACAAAACTGGCTCTCAGACCCTCAGCACAGCGTGCTTAGAGGGCAGGGAGACCTCCAGGCCTGGCCCGTGGGGAGCATTTCACACACGGGGGTCTCCAGCCTCCCTCATTCTCACATGCCAGGAAAGCTGGCTTTGGACGAGGACTTGGAGCGGAGCCTGTTCGTGGTCAACCTAGGCACCATTGCCCCGATGGAGAACGTCACCGTCTTCATCAGCACCTCCTCCGAGCTCCCGACGCTGCCCAGTGGGGCCGTTCGGGTCGTGCTGCCTGCGGTTTGCTCCCCGATCGTGCCCCAGTTCTGCACCGAGAGCGCTGGCCCCTCCAGTCAACAGGCCCCGGGGTAAGGAGCCCCTGCCCAGACAAGGGTCAGAGTGGGCAGCCGGGCGTCTGTCGGGTGAAGTGAGGGGTGTCAAGGACGGTGGACATAAGAAGTAGAGGGTGAGGCTCAGCACCGCGTGGCCACTGTCTGAAGAGTTGCTCCCCCTGCTCATGTTTAGAGCACTTAAGAACCTCCCTGGAATGCCCTGTACTGGTACCAGCCAGAAGCTGGGATCACAGTGTCCCAGCTTTATTCTTTAATGCATTCAGAGCGTATTTGTGCGCATCTAGGACATGCTAGATGCCCATTTGAGTGTTAGGGATCCAGAGCGTACGAATCCAATGTGGTCCCCGCCTTTTGGGAAGTCAGTGGGAGACATCGTTATCCAATTAGCACAACAGAGAAGCTAGCAGCACAAACCAGCCTCAGACCAGGGGACACCAGCTTGTGTCACCTGTGTAAGTGCTGCCATGGGCACCAAGCCTTGTGAGTTTGAGAGGCAGGACCCAGCGGACCTGGGGACAGTCCAGACTTCGGTGGATCAGGGACTCAGAGGCCCGGGAGGCCCTGGTGCCCTGAGGTGGCCCCAATAAGCTTCTGCCTGCCCATTCCATCGGGCACAGCTAGCAGAGGGGCATCAAGTCACTCAGGAAGAGTGACACAAGAAAAAAATAAGAAAAATAAATAATACCAAGCATTAGTGAGGATGAGAAGAGACGGGACCTTGTTCGGTGCTAGTGGAAGTGGAATCGGGGACAGTCACCCTGAAAAGCAATGTGACAATTCACAGTGTGTACCCTTGACCCAGGGATCCCAGAGACATTCTTTTCCATATGTTAGAAAAGGGGACACGGATGAGCATCCTCATGGCGGTGGTGCCGGTAGACACAGGAGGTGGGGACAGGAACAAATAAGTACAATGTAGCGTAGGTGTACAGTATAGCAGGTGCCCCAGTGTGTACCACGTGCACCATGTCAGCAGCAAAGGCCTGCGTTCACAGGCCAAAAACAGACAGAACTTAAAAACACAACGCTGAGTGAACAAGGGACCCACTGGAACGAGATTCAGAATACAATGCAGTCCTTTCGGGGTAAAACACATTTTACAGCCAAAGGCCACCGTGTATTTTGCAAGGATACATGCATATTAAGGACCTTAGCGGGTGTGTCAGCGTGTATGGGTGGGGGGTGAGGGAGCACAGCAGGATGACAGACATGGTGGGGAGGACACAGAAAGAGGGCCCAGGAGCTTGAGTGTTCAGCAGCGGACAGACGCTTTGCTTGGCACTCAAGACAAGGCTGTCCTGACTATCCCCGTGAGAAAACCAAGAGCGCGTGGAGAGGTGGCGTGGGCAAGGGCTGCCGGCTCCCACACAGAGCAGGGGCTCCAGAAGGGGCGCAATGGAGCCAAACAGGAGCCAGACAGACGTGGGTGAGGTCCCAGGCTCTGCCCAGCCCTGACGGCGGGGCTTAGGCCAGTTGCCTCGTCTTGCTGAGCCTCGGTTTCCCCAAGTGGCGGTGGGGGAGATGGGCGCCCACGGCCTTCTTCTGGGGGCCTGGTGAGACCAGTGTGTTAATGCTGGGGCGCCTGGCCCACCTGGTCGGTGGCTGCGCCTGTGTCTGAATCCAGGCTCTTCCCGGGGCAAACCGAAGGGAAGAGTGAGGGTCTGGGGCAGGAGGGGGCTGCCGGCGTGCCAGGGCGGCCTGGGCCTCGTGTCTCCTTGATGTCCTCTCACGCCGGGCCCCTGGCCTTGACCCTGGCTGCCTGCCTCCTCCTCCTCCTCCTCTCAGCCTCCTCCCCAGCAAAGACAGGCATTGCGTCGGCCCCTGGGCCCCGGACTCCCGGAACAAGTTGTGCCTGGCGACCCTCCTGGACACAGACGTGTCCAACCCCATGGAATACGAGTTCAACTTCCAGCTGGAGATCCGCGGGCCCTGCCTGCTCGCAGGTGAGAGACAGCTGCCCAGACCCGGATAGACCCCGGGAAGATGGAGGTCCCGGTGTGGGGAGCGCGTCAGGCCCAACGCCCCAGGAAGAGGGGGAGGGGGCTGAGCGGCCCAGATGGAAGGCAGCCTGAAGCACGTTTATGGACCCCGATTTCCTGCTGCCCAGCACAGGGCCCAACGAGCAGCCCCCTTCCCAAGGACCGGCTTCAAGGCTGTCCTCCCCCACCCCCGAGTGGCTGCCTTGGGGAGATGGCCGTGGGAGTAGGGTGGTCCTCGGTGTCCCCTGGAGGCTGCACTCAGGAAACTGCTTCCTGCTTCCCCCCTGGCATCACAGGGGCACGGCCAGAATCCTGCCACCTGGCCCCAGCCCACAGCTTCTGGTGCCCCTGGTCCGGGTAATGAGCAGCCAGCGTGGGGACCCCTTGCAGGGTGGTTCCCCTCCCCAGCCCACTCAAGGCGCTGAAAGGACCCCAGAGCTCGGGTTCTTGTCACTGAGTATTTCCCCAGAGCGGCACCGCGTGACCAGCTGGGAGGCCCTTAGGGCGTGCCCAGCAGATGAAGCTCTTCCTATCTTCATGCACCATGTGAGGAAACAACTGCCTTGACACCCCCGCCCCCAATCCACAGGGCAGGAGGGACCATTAGACACCCTCTGTCTAAGCCCCCATTTTGCAGGTGGGGACAGCAGGTCCGGATGCCCTGATGGGGCTGGAGCGCCTATCACTTCCGGCCTGGGTCTCGGGGTCCCCCACCGAGCCCCTCTCTCTTCCGGGGCTCCTGCACCTATCCCGCCTTTCTGTGCCCCCCAGGTGTGGAGAGCCCCACCCACGAGATCCGAGCAGACGCCGCCCCGTCCGCGTGCTCGGCCAAGAGCATCATTATTACTTTGGCCAACAGGCACACCTTCGACCGGCGCGTGGAGATCCTCATTCACCCCAGCGGTACCGTGCGCCAGGAGGGGCCCTGGCGTGTCTGCGGGAGGGTAGGGGGGCTGACCCCAGGGGGCACAGACCCGTGACCCCTCCCCGGAGGAGGGGAGGGGTGCATAGCAGAGGAGGGGAGACCATCCACTTGCCTCCTGGGAAGCTTGGCTCCGGCTGGCGGAGCTGAGTGTCTCCTGCCCCAGTTCCAGCTCCGGAGACTCTGGGGTCTCGTCCACTCACTGGGGCACGTTGCGCCCAGCAGAGCAGAGGGTCTTTGAACCCCACATTCAGGGACACCCTGACAGCTCTGAATGCTCAGGGGGAAGCTCTTTGTCTCCTTAAGAATTCATAAAACGGTGGGGACCTGAAATGATCAGAGTGCCCAGTCCCACCCCCATTTAGCAGATGGGCAAACTGAGGCCCGAGATGGGCAGTGAGTCCCGCGTGGCTGTCCCCCGGCGAGGCCCTGGCCGGCACTGCCCTCACACCTGGACAGGTGCCGAGCGCTGACCCTGTCTCTGCAGAGCCGCACAGGCCACATGTCCTGCTGGAGAAGGGGGACATGACGCTGGGAGAGTTCGACCAGCACTTGAAGGGAAGAACTGATTTCATTAAAGGCATGAAGAAGGATGGCAGTGTGGAGCGAAAGGTGAGGGCGGCGGAGGCAGGGGGTCGGGGTGGCACTGGGGACTGGTCTTCACTAGGCCCGTGACGAGCCTGGGCCTGAGTGGGGGTGGGACTCAGTCAAGGTCGCACAGCACGCTGGTGGCAGATCCTCATCACATTCTCCTCGGTGAGCTGGGGCACTTCGGGGCAGAGGGATGTGGACTTCCAGGTGCAGCAGTCACCTTGGTGCCATCCTCCAGCCTCCTGGCAGGTCACTGTCTCTCCTAGTGCCACCAAGGTGCCTACCAAACCAGGCCAAATTCTAGGCTGGTGGCAGAAACAACTTGGCCTTCTCCTGGCTGCTCTACCACCAAGGGGCACCCAGAAACCTACAACCAGGCACCCTCCCGGCTCCCTCTTCATTCCCAGGCCTCTGTTGTCCCACCTGCTCAATGGGTCTGTTGCTCTCCCTTGCTCTGGGGCCCTTGCTGGCTACTACGTAATGAGTGAAGGCAGAACAAGGTAGATCTTTCCCTCTGCTCATCCTCTTCCTCATGAAACTAAAGGGTGAACAGAGGGGTGGGACCAGGGAAGGAAATGGCAGGAGGCTGAGCCAATAGTCACAGTGACACTGGCAGCCTCTCCCCTGCTTGTCACCCTGAAGGATGACAAAGGGAATGTGTAGACGCCTCAATGCCCATCATGTCATCCCCATATTCGAGACCCCACTAGACATACCTGCTCTCTCAGAGGTTCCCCCTTCCTCAGATGAGTCAGTTGGCAGAAGGGGCTGGAGTCAGGTTCTCAGAGTGGGGGTGGCAATGCCAGGGGTGCCACTGAGCTCTGGGAACTACAGCACATGGACAGTGTGGGTGGAGGGAGCAGTGGGCCTCCGAGGGCTGGGGCCAAGCCTTCAATCAGTGAGCTCTGAAGCCACTGAAGCAAATGAGACTTAATTTGCCACCTTGGGTTGGTTATGCAAATAACCTATATTCTCTTGAGCTCCAAGGATGACAGTAATCAGCCCGAAGGTGCTAAGAAGTGATGAGTTTATTGTAATTGGATAATGGCAGCTGGAGGAGCCATTAGAGAATCCTGAGCCAAAGTCCCTACTTGCTGAGAAGCAAACATCAGGTGCCCAGAGGTGGCTCCTCTCACTGGCAGATGTGGCTGTTGCTGCCGTGGGCTCTGTCATCAGAAGAGCCAGGCTGGGCAGTGGCTTGCAGCAAAGAGCTCCGTGTGGGAAGAAGAGGCCGGCATCCATCAATCAGGAAGACTGGGTGGGTGGGACAAGCTGTCAAAAACCGTGACTGAGCAGAGAGGGGGCACATAACACAGAGAAAGACACCAAGCAGAAGCAACAAAGATGCCATGAGAAAGCAGAGACAAATGGAGACAGAGAGATCGAAAGAAAGAAAGAAAACAAAGATGCACACACAGGCCTGTGGCAAACAGAAAGGACTCACACAGATTCATTCTCTCATGTAGCCATTCAACAAACACTAAGTGCTCCAGAGATGTCAAGCCGTGTTCTGGGCACTGGGGAGGCAACTCTGAAAATGACACGTCCTCGTCCCATGGCGCTCACATTCACAGGAAACAGGCAAAAAATAAGCACATGAGCAAGCTCAGTTTAGAGAGGGCTGGGAGCATGAAGAAATAAACCGGGTGCCGTGATAGTGAGTAATAAACCCTGGGCGCTGTTGAGCCGAATGTTTAGAGAAACGCTGTCTGAGGAAGAGACCTGGTTCAATGGGAAGCTACTGCCTAAGCTAGAGAAGGACAAGAATGATCGCGCTGCCCGCTCTGTGTAGAATGGACAACAGGGAGATAACAATGGAGGGAAGAGGCCAGTACAAGGATATCGCAAAGGTCCAGGCAGGAGTTGATCCCGTCCTGCATCTGGGTGGTGGCAGTGGAGGCAAAGAGAGGACACATTTAGGATGTGTTGTAGCTGTGGGGTTGGTAAGCTTTTGCTGCAGGGGTAGATGTGCGGGGGGAGGGGGGGAGGGAGGCGGGAATGCAGGACAATGGCTCCGTCTCTGGTTTGAACCCCCTGGGTGGGTGATGAGGGTATCTACTGAATTGGGGAAGGGACTCAAATAGACAGAAACTGAGAAACACATCCACACAAAGACAATCCGATAGAGAGAAAGTCAGGGTGCAGAGAGAAGGAGGCAGAGTGAAGATGGAAGAAATGAGATTTGAGGCGGAGAGAGTGGGAGTCAGCTAAGAGAACACATAAAAAGGTAAAGAACTTTGCTGTTGTCCTCGCTGGGTTTACTGAGCCTCTCTCTGTACCAGGCTTTATGTTAAGCCCTTGAGATGTGAAAGAAACTTGGGCATGACCTGCCTTCCAGTAGCTTATTAGCCAGAGGGGAGGCAGAGATAGGGCCAGAAGATTGCAGAGGGAGACCCGCTGGGGACCATGACAAAGAACAGCGATGACGTTGGCTACTATTTAACTACGGTGGCTCTGCGGCAAAGCCGGCCTCACCAGCATTGCATTTAATCCACACAACTTGTACTCCTGTCCTTGTTTCATGGGTGAGGCAGCGAAGTCAGTGAGTCCACCTGGAAGATCGGGGTAGGTTTTCCAAAGACGTCAAATGTGGGAGAAATGAGTAGGAAGTTATCAGTGGGAGAAAACCAGTAAACCAGGGGACCCAAGTTCACAGTGGCTCAGACACGGTGTGTGAAAGCGAAGAAACCGCTGTTCAGCTGGGGGCCTGCCTTGTGTGCCAGGGCTTCCCATCTGCGTGCCAGCTCAACTCACCCTCATAACCCCCCCGAAGGGGACGCTGTTTGCCCCACTATACACGGAGAGAAACAGACCCAGTGGAGGGACTTGCTCAAGATCACACAGCAACGGAGCTGGGACTCAAACCCTAATCTTTCTGCTTCCGAAGTCCATGCTTGCTGTTGCAACCTGTGGAAGTCTGGCAAACAGAGGGGCCAGGTACAGTCAACCTGGCAGTCTTTCATGCAGAGTATGAGTGTAGGTTGACCAGATGCACCCTTTTAAATGGGACAGAAAGCAATGGTATTGTCCTATTTCAAACAGTACATAGGGTCAGCCTAGTCTCACTGGGCGAAATTCAAGGTGGCAGTAGGCTGACCATCCTACTGTTTGATACAGAGCAGGGCCATTGCTTTCTGTCCCGTTTAGTGGGGCACCTGGTCAGCCTATCTACGTGGGATCGTGACAGCGTCGGTGGGTAATGGAGGACCAGCCTGAGCCCCGAGGAGTAGTGCTGGGCCCCTTGAATACCTGGGTGAGAGTATTTCTTTCTCCTGCAGACGGAAATCATCCGGAAACGGCTCCACAAGGACATTCCCCACCATTCTGTCATCATGCTCAACTTCTGCCCTGACCTCCTGTCGGTCCAGCCGAACCTAAGAAAGACCCATGGGGAGTTTATCTTCCTCATCGACCGGAGTGGCAGCATGAGTGGGACCAACATCCACCGTGTCAAGGTACCTGTTAGAGGACCCCCCCTCCCCCAGGGTTAGGACTTCGGGGTAAATCAGCTGTGCTCCCCCAAACCAGAAGCCTTCGTCCTCACCTGAACCACTTCCCTAAAGGACTATCCATGACTAAAACCAGTTTAAATAGAGACACCCAAACTCAACGGACTCCCCAAACAAATCCCTGACGCGGTATGAGCAGAGGTGGCGCTGTTGTCCATTTGCGAGGGAGGAAGTCGTTGACAACTTCCCTTGGTATTCGTTAGCCTTTGTGGGGTGCCTGCCCAGGCTCAAACACCCCACTGGGTACTGAGAAGCGAGGAAGGAAACTCATGTGTGCTAAGGGCTGACCACGTGTCAGGTACCGTGCCAGCCACTTCAAGCACAGCACGGTGTTTAATCCAGACACAAGTCCTATGAGGTTGGTCCTCTTGTACCCACTTCTCAAAGGGGAAAATGCATCCTGAGGGTTTCAGTGGTTACCCAAGGTCCCCTAGCTAGTGTGGTCTGAGACTAAACCCGTGACTGTCTGACTGTCCCTACCACCTGACATCAGACACTCACTGAGCATGGCCCTTGCCACCAAGGAATGTGGAGAATCCAGTAGAAGAGATCTGCTTCATCTTCTTTTCCCTCCAAATGACTAATATGTGCAAAGCCCTGGGCCTGGTCATCGGGAATGACATTAGGGTTTCAAATGCAACACAGTCAGGTGAGGGTCCAGCCCTGCGAACCAGTCATGCCCAGGAGCCCGGTCTCAGCTGTGAAAAGTGCTGAAGTCATGCCACAGACAGAGTGAGAAAAGCCCCTGCAGCCAGCCCAAAGATCTCCTCTCCCTCGGGAGGTTATTCGCCTCGATGTTGGCATCGTCCAGCTCTCCCCTGTATTTGAGTTGTGCGATGTCTGTCTCCTCTGGAGTTATGAACTTATCTAGGGAAAGAACCAGATCTTTCTCATCGATCTCGCCCCATGGGGCCTAGCTCTGTGTTTATACATAAAAAATCCCCAGTCGTGGTTGATTGAACTGGGTAAAAGGTCACAGTTCAAGAGCACGAAGAACTGGAGAATAAGAAGAGAGAGGTCTTTGCTGTCACCTGAAATTTCATCCCTGTGCCAGTTTGTCCCTGGAGCAAACTCTTGTTTCCAGGACAACAGGATAAGCAAGGAGGTAGAAGTTAGGTGGGAAGTGTGATGCAGCCAACGCCTCTGTCTTGCTATGACTGTGCTTTGTCTTGAAGTATGACAAAGCAATCAAATAGGGGACCCGAGTTCTTGTCTGAGGCCTCTTAACGCTGAGAGGTAGGACCGACTGGTACCTTCTCCCTCCCCTGGCCACCATCAGAAACAGGGACACGGGGAGCTGTCCACGGTGCTGGAGTGCTGAAGCACACTACAGGCTCGTCTAGTCCCTTCCACTGCCGTCCAAATTTACAGTGTTTCTTCAATCACTCTAAGTATCATGGAATCATGAAGCATCCCTTAGAGGGCACTTACTCTATGTTTCCCTGCCACTTTCCAAGTAAGGAAACTGAGTCCAAGAGAGAGTTTTTCCCCGCATCACAGTGCCAGTGAGAGAGCCTACGCCTCCCATGTCTTGGCTCATTGCTCACCTTTAGTAATTGCTAATAGGAAAGTGCTCTTTTCTGATTATGTCCTGTCTGTGTCTGCTACATGGCTGATGAGAAGAGGTTCCAGGCTCAATTCTGCCTCTAATTTGCTATGTGCCTCTGGACAGGCTGATTCTTGACTCTGGGCTTCATTTACTCATGTAGCTTCTGAAAAACAAGAAAAAGAAATTAATTCAGGGAAGGCAAACACACAAAGGGAACCCAAAAAAAATCCCCAAAATTCTTTTCTGGAGGGCGGGCCCCTTGTAGTACAGGCTTCCCCCGCTAGGTGAGTGTTCTAGGAACCCATCTGCCTCCGTGTACCAGCTGCTATGTTTGTGAGAGTTTGCCTTGGGCTTCAGTGAGCTTTTTTATATATATTTTTTGGAGATTCTTTTAACATGTTTGCCCATTTCATGGTAGGTGATTTACACGAACAATGTGCAGCATGACAATGCACCTGCCCACACAACTGAGTATTCAGCAGTTTTTGACCCCCAAAAAACAGCATGAGCCTTATGCCCCACTCTCCCTATTCACCTGATCTTGCCCCCAGCGACTTTATTTTGTTTCCCGGGATGAGAAAATTCTCAAAAGAAAAGCATTTTCCAACATGGAAGAGGTGGAACAAAAACCAGCAGAAGCCCGAAAAGGCATCAAAATCGACGAGTTCAAAAGCTTTTTTGAGTCGTGGGAAAAGTGTCCCGATAGGTGTATTGCATCAAACAGAGAGGACTTTGAAGGTGACTGATGTTTAAACATGTAGAATAAATACACGATTTTTTATAAATAAATTCCGGGTTTTTTGGGGTTCCTCTGTCCCCCTCTCCAGAGCCCAGGCAGACATCAATAACTGACGATGACATTTTTTCTCATTCTGAACCTGGACTCAGTTCTGTCCTCAGTGTTCTGGGCAGTTGCTCCCAGGTAAATGGTGTCGGTTTGAGTGGAGATCTACTTCCCCATCTAAGACTTTTCCAACCTTGACATTGCAGGCGACCCCCTCCACCACCTACAGCCCCTCTCCCCTTGGGGTGTCCTCTTGCTCTCTTTTCCAGTTCAGCTCACTGACCTCAAGGACATTCTTTCACAAATGGCTTTGCATTGGCACAATCTATTCTGCTACATGTGCCCCTTTTAGAAAAGGGCACAGAAATGACTCAGGCCACACACCCCTGTCCCCCCTGGCAATGAGGTCATGCAGGGGGTTGCTTGGGTCATTCATTGAGGCCCTTTGGTTGAAGCTTCAGCAGGGGCTAGGCTGAGGGAGGTAGGAGAGAACTGAAAGGCAAACAACCCTGCCGAAGGGGAGAGTTCAGCCAATTTAATTTCCTGCAGCTGGCCTCATTCTTCAGCTGCCACTGGCTGCCAAAAACCTGGCTTTGGAAATTCTAATAGGTGTGAGCAGAGACGGGTCTGTATGGATCAGCAGAATCTCCTGCTCCCGGGATAGACATTGTAGCTAATGAAAACAACAAGCAGATATTGACTTCTTTCATAGACAGAGAAAATGTATTGACACAAGCGACAAAGAGAGGCAGGGAGAGAAGAGTAATGTCACTGTGGAACATTGATGTTTACAGAGGGGGATGGGAGAGGGGATGCAGGTCTGTGCAGCCTGGAAGGCTGGTCGTGTGCAAGTTGCCAGGATCCACTTGCAGCTGTTTACTTCTAGATTCCGGAGTGTAACGGTCTATTTCCCTGAAGCCACACTGCGCTCCCTGGGGTGCCATCAGTAAACTATATGAGCATGAGGGAGAGCCCCCCACTCCTGAGTTCTGTGCTGAGGCAGAGGCAACATGGATAAAGATCTCAGAGCTGTTTTGAAAGCTTCAGCCTTACTCTTAGGTTTTGTAACCCTCGGAGCCTCAGTTTCCTTATCGGGAAAATAAAGGTATTCATATTAATATGTAGCTCGCTGGTGGCTAACAAAAAACATTTATTGAATGCTTGCTGTGTGCCAGGCTGAGGCTCAGGGGAGTGACACAAGTAGCCTAACGTCAAGTTAGTGATGGCAGAGGTGAGACTTAAACCCAGATGGGTGGAGCATCACAGTGAATCTTTTTAGCCACTGCCATCGCAATTAAATGAGATGATTAATGTACAGTGCTTAGCACCAGGTTTAGCACATGGCAGTTGCTTGATAGTACCATCCTCATCATCAGTTTCATTATGTTCCCTCCTGCCATCTCCGCCACTTGCCCTCTTTGCCATTATTCTTTTCGCTAGACCTTTATCAAGGTCTCCGGGTGTTGCAGTTAAAGAGGTTAAGACTTTAATGTCCACAGGCTTTGGAGGCAAAGTGTCTTTGAGTCCTGGCTCCATGGTTTACCACCTGAATGCTCACCAACCGCTCTCTGGGTCTCGGTTTTCTCTTGTATAAAATGGGGGTAATATTGTGTCTGCTTCATTATTGTGAAGATGATATAAGTTCGTGCATGTAAAAAGTGCCTGCATTCAACAAATAAGAGCTAAAGAGACTGTCCTTAAGAGACGTGTCCCTCGTTTAATGATCCTTACGGTGAGTGCAGCGAAAGGCTGTGGAGAGAGCCGCAGCCTGTCCATCATCCGGGTGACCCAGGCCAGGCCCCGTGCCTCCCTTAGACATCAGTTTTGTTTTGGCAGAAGGGACTGGGTGCTCCCTGCTCTCCCTGCCTCTCGGGGTCTGCAGGAGGTGAAATGCACCTGGCAAGCCACGACCGAGTGGCTTTGAGAAGTCAGACTCGCTCCACCAATGAGAAACTGTGTGCTGATGGCTTTGGTTCAGCCTCACTCAGGCCAACATCAGCCAGTTTCTTGATCAGGGGAGGAGACGGCGGTGTTGGGTGCAGGTGGGGGCGAACAGCAGCTTCTGAGCGGGGATAACTACTGCTGGTGGCAGCCCTGATCCCTCGTCCCCAATCCTGAAAATCCTCCCCTTGCCTGCCAGGACGCCATGCTGGTGGCTCTGAAGAGCCTCATGCCGGCCTGCCTCTTCAATGTCATTGGGTTTGGATCCACATTTAAGACCCTCTTCCCTTCCAGTCAGACCTACAGTGAGGTAAGGAGGGGCGCAGCTGGGACCAGGAGGGGGTGGGGAGCGGGGAGCAGAGGAAAGGAAGAAAAAGAAAGAGGAAGTAACCCTAAGGACCAAGATGAGGCCCAGGAGCAGAGCACTGAAGACAGGCGAAGGCTGCGTAGGCGGTTTTCTGACAGCTCAGCCTTCTGACATCCTCTTTAAAGACGGCCGGGCACAGTGTGGGTGCGCACAGAAGGAGAGCTGAAGAAGTGAACACTAAGGGGTCAAAGGCTGGGTAAGTGGACTGAGAACGGGACGCACAAGGCTCAAGCTCCCACTTAAAACAAGGGGACATTGGCCCCCAGCAGCATGTTCAGAATTGGAGCATCTTACCAGGTCTAGGAATTAGAAGGGAGGGAGGCACGAGCGAGGGAGGAAGAGAGAAAGGAGGGGGGTGGGAGGACTTAGGGGCCGCTTTTCCATTAAAAATAGCTTCTTGAATTTTTTAAATACAAAAATCATGTATGTCGATTTATCCCACAATTTTAAGATCTAGATCATCAAAAAGAAAAAAAATGTTAAATCTCCCATAATCACATCAGTCAGGGAAAAAAACAGAAAGAAAAACACAGTTAAGAGCTCATAAATCCCTCCAGACCTTGTTCTATGCATTTACACACATTTTCAATAAAGATAGGATTAGGCCTTCCACGCTGTTCCGTAACCTTCCTAACACAACAGCCTCTCATGAGCCCATTTTCATGCTCATAAATATTCATCTGCAACCTAATTGTAAGGTCTGCCTGGTAGCTCCCTACACTTACTTAGCTAAAGCCATACAGCTGGGCATTTCGGTTGTTTGCATTTTCTTCCATTTAGTCCTGGGATAAATTCCTAGTCTTGTTGGATTAAAGGTACATATACATTTTAAGACTTCTGCTATGTGCTGTCACTTCAAGCATGGGTGTTGGAAGAGCATCTTCCCGAATCAGGAGCAGAAGGACATCCGAGGTCCTGTGAGAATCTGTCCTCGCTCCAGTGACATCCATCCTGTTGGATCTCACAGTGTGGGGAATCTGAAGGCCCGGCGGGAAAATGATTTCCTCCAAGCACCAGAGGGATTTAGTGCCATAGTCAGGCAAGGACTTGAGTCTTCAGATTTCCAGTCTAGGGGGAGCCGGGATGGCTCAGCAGCCCCAGGGTCCAAGGATCAAATCCCGGCCCCAGCCCATGTGGACCCATATGCTGAACTGGGGTGTGCCCCCATTTCGGTTCTCGCCGGAGTGAGCCTCCCATGTGAGAGGCCCCTGGTTTGGCTTCCACCCCGGGCATGCTTCCCATGCCGGAGGCCTCTTACCCAGTTCCTGCCCAAGTTCCTGCCCTGGGCACAGCCCCGCACCCACCTGTGGAGTGAAACTATATGGAAAACTAATGACGGACAACTATGGAGACTTCTCTGGGCCCTCCCCCTTCTCTCTCTCTCTCTCTCTCTCTCTGCCAAACACAATTTAAAAAATAAATAAATAAACATAAAAAGATGTCCAGTCTAGCGTACTTCCCCCCACCTCACCTGCCTCCGTCACGGGACCAGGAAAGCTCTTTTGTGCGGAGCAGGTAGGGGCTTGATGAGCGCCTTTGTCAGTGCTGCTGCTGTTTTTAAGAGGAGCCCACATTCCCGGCATTGGCGGGCGTGGGACTGGGTGGAACCACAGCACACAAGCGACCACCTATTCTTCCTGTGCGTGGAGCAGAGGTGACACTGCAAACAGAACTCAACTCCAGTGAGGCTGCGCTGTTATCTAGGGAAACAAAAGGACTAACCCCCAGGGGCTGAGAGTCCCCACACCACATGGTGACCCTGGGAACATTCGCCCCTGCCCGTGTCCCTTTCCCACAGGAGAGCTTGGCCACGGCCTGTGAGAACATTCAGAGAATGCGGGCGGACATGGGTGGCACCAATGTCCTGTCCCCGCTCAAGTGGGTCATGCGGCAGCCAGTGCAGGAAGGGCACCCGCGACTTGTCTTCCTGATCACCGACGGGGCGGTCAGCAACACCGGGAAGGTGCTGGAGCTGGTGCGGAACCACGCCTTCTCCACCAGGTGGGCCCAGCAGGAAGGGCGCGGCTGTCCTGGCCTCCCCGAGGCTCCCCTGGGCTGGGGGTGACAGACCCAGGCGAGTGTGGAACATGCGGGAAGGAGAGGAGAAAACGCCAGTCCGTTGCTTGCGGGGTGATGGGAGGAGAAGCCCACGGCTCGGCATACAGCGCCCCAGTGCAGCCTCGGGGGAGGGGAGTGCTTCTGGCTGCCTTGACTCTGCGCTCGGATGTGTGTGAATGTCACTGTCTGCCGATGGCCCTCCGCCTTCTCCCTCTCTGCCTGAAACTCGGGCCCGCGGTGGCATAGCTCTGCCCGATCATGCACTGTCCCTTTGCCCTTGCAGGGACAAAGATGGCAGAGAGAATGGGAAGTAGCCGCCTCTCTCCTCCCCTTCCCCCAGGTGCTATAGCTTTGGAATTGGACCCAACATCTGCCACAGGCTGGTGAAAGGGCTGGCGACAGTGTCCAAGGGCAGTGCTGAGTTCCTGGCAGAGGGGGAGCGGCTGCAGCCCAAGGTAAGCGGAGGGGCCCCAGCTGTCCTGGGGCTGGAACCTCGGAGGCCCAGGTGGCTCATAGGTGACTCAGTGCTGGAGCCAGGACTTCACTCAAATCTGAGCTCTCCAGCTGCGCCCGTACTGCACCCCGGTGAGAATCAGGGAGCAGGCGACTCTCAGAACTAGTACAGGACTTAGATCCCCTGGTCTCCATCCACTGACTGGGCAGGTCTGAGCTCCGGGACGTCCCTGCTTCCACGGCTGTGGAGCTGCGTCTGAGTTCTTTCTGGCCACGTACCTGTTGGTGACAAATGGGCATTTAGAAGGATCTAAAGGGCTCAGCAATCAACGAGGTTCTTAGTCTTCTCTTCAGTTTCTGCCCAGTTGGCACAAATAATCCAACCCCTAGAAAAGCCCTGTGTCATCCAGGAACCAGAGACAGAGCTGAAGTTAAGAGTGCAAGAAGTTTATTGGAGGAGAACATCTGTGAGCAAGAAAAGGGGAGGAAGCAGAAAGGAAAACTCTCCATCCATGATGCTGACACTGCATCCGAGAAAGGAAAGAAGGAAGGAAGGAAGAAACCCATAGATCTGTCATCTCATGGATGACCAGAAGGAAGGAAGGAAGGAAGGAAGGAAGGAAGGAAGGAAGGAAGGAAGGAAGGAAGGAAGCCATAGATCTGTCATCTCATGGATGACCAGAAGGAAGGAAGGAAAGAAGGGAGGGAGGGAGGGAGGGAGGGAGGAAGGAAGGAAGGAAGGAAAGAAGGAAGCCACATCGGGCAGGGAAAGCTCAGACAATGATGCAGGCCTGGGTCTTAGCTGGCCCAAAGCGGGGCTCTGGAGCAAAGACTGTGTATCCAGGAGTGTGTGGGGGGCTGAAATGCCTGGCACTAGGATCCCTGCCATGCTCCGGTGTTGCCTGGGGGGCTTCCTGGGGGAGGCACCTTCTTGGCTCCCAAGCTGGGGCACTGCACCTGGAGACTGCTCCCCACCTGCATTCCATGCAGTCAAAGGGCATCGTTTGTCCTGAAGGGAGATTTGAGAGTGGGCCCCTCTATGGCTACCATAGTCCTCAGATTCTCCTTCTCCAGCCCGGCGGTACATCTCAGGAAATCAGCCTACATGACACTGAACTACAGCTGTCATTTATCGGACACTTAGCAAGTGGCAGATACCCCAAGTCCAGTATCTCAGACAATCCTCGCAACTGCATTGAGAGCTGAGGACTACTCACTGTAATAGACGGGGACAATGAGGCCCAGGATGGCAAACTGGCTTGCTCCAGATTACAATCTAGTCCGTGTTTTGACACAAACTTTTCATGTGCCCCGGGCGAGTCACAGCCCTATTTTGAGTCTTGGGGGTTGTCATTTATAAAATGCTAAGCTGAAAGACGATGACAGCAAAAGCCTGTGCCAACTCTGACATGCTAGGAGTCTAATAAGCGGCCTGTTCACTGCTGGGCAAGTCACCCCAAGGCCTATTGTCACTTAGTCCCTGCTCACATCCTCAAATGGTCTTTGCGCATCTTGTCCGCACATACCCCTGCTCACACATCTCCCCAACCTGTGTGCTGACCCTGCCCAACAGATGATGAGATCCCTGAAGAAGGCCATGGCCCCAGTCCTGAGTGACGTGACTGTGGAGTGGGTCTTCCCTGAGACCACCGAAGTCCTCATCTCGCCTGTCGGCGCCAGCACCCTCTTCCCCGGAGACCGGCTGGTGGGGTATGGCATTGTGTGTGATGCCTCCTTATACACCGCCGATTCCGGATCTGTAAGTACCTTACACATTCCCAGGGGTCCCTGGGGGTCTGGAAGCTGCCCAGGAAGCCCTCCTAGCCAAAAACGCTGTTCATGGCAGCTAGGAACTAATCGCATCTGGGTTGACAGTTGGATCTGGGATTACAGTTGCCCGCAATTGTAAATAGGTGCCAGGCCATGGGTGTTTGGGCATGTTGACACTGCTTGAGAAAATGCCACCATCTCAGCATGCGGGTCTCAAGACGCCCTGCAGCGGAAACGTGTTTCAGATACACAGCTCTAGCTCCAGCCTAGGTCTCTGAGGGTGAGGCAAGCAGCCTTCCTTGTAATACATTATCTCCCCGAAGTGATTTTGATGAACAACTCAGTTCATAACAACCACACCCCGGTTTCCTTCCCTGAACACTCTGGTCGGGTCCCTGCTCCTTAAATGCGTTTGCGTTTTATTTATTTACACGGACAGTTCTCTTCTGTGTGGTAGCAGAAGTGGGGTAAAGTGAGGACCTTCTCCAAGGGAGCTGTGGGATCGCCTGAGAAGCTACTTCCTCACCTACCTTCCCTCTTGAGTGAGTCGCTCCCCTCAAAGGGATAGATCATCGTGTCCTGCTTTTAACAGGAGTCACAAACTCAATGCTTAGAGGGACGGGGCAGGTCTAAAAATAATGCAATGGACCTGTAAAACGTAAAACAGGCAAACGCCATGAGGAACAGCAGTTGCCACTGAGTTCACAGAGAGGCAATAAGGAGCTGTGAGGAGCGGCAAATGGGCAGCCCCTTCTCAGCTCTAACAAACTCTTGCTGTACAGGAATTGGGACCCCAGTTAAATGTGTTTCCAATCTTTCAAGACACTTTCGAAATGTATGTGAAATTTTCAGATTTTAGAACGGTATGAGGTCTCTTAAGAACCACGGTCAGGAAAGATTACTGTGTTACGGAGAGCAGGGTGTTCAACCACATGGAAGAAAACGTTAAACAAAATGCTGGCCAAGTCATTGCAGAGTCTCGGCCCTACTTGGAGGTCTGCGAGGCAACAGATCCTCAAGAGATGCAGCCACGAGCAGGGCCCATCCATCCACTCTCCCTCGCGCACTCCTGAGATTGGCAGTTTTCTCCTGCCACTCATGTGGCTGTTGGGTAGAGGGTTCCCTCACACACGGTGGATGTACACATGACTTGTCCTCCTGGAAAGCGATCTAGAAACAACTAATGGAATTAGAAATACAAACCTCTGAAACCCAGAAGTCCTTTCTGAGGATCTAACAAGTAAAAATAAAAGGAATAGAATGGAGTTATGTCCAAGAATTTATGGTCACATTTTTTTATGAGGGCAAAAACGTATCACGACAAAGTGAATGCTTAACGAAAAGGGATGGTCAAATATTATGCAGTCAGATGTTTAAAAAAAATAGTTGACATGCAGGATTTCCAAAATGGTTTAAGGGCAAAGTTCATGATACTGATAAATGTAAGTAATATGGTCCGGTTTTGTCTAACAAAACATGTGTGTTTATGTTATGGAGAATGGAATGGAAGGAACAGATGGTTTGTTCTGTTGTTTGGTTACCTATTTGAAGATAGCAACAGTGTTTAGAATTACATTTTTTTTTAATTTAATGAAGAAGATAATTAAAAATATAAACAACAGAAGTGAAATAAAATCCTTTCCATTCTCCAGCAGTCTGCCTCAATTCCCCAAGCCAGCAAAACGCTTTCTATTCCTCCCGCCCTTCACAGGAGAGTGCCCGCCACGCCTCTCCCGCTGCTTGCTGCTCCGCAGTGTCCTCTGGACCGCTCGCCTCCCTCCCAGCCCTCTGTCCTTCCTTCCCTCCAGGACAAGAAGAGACGACACAGCACGTTGCACTCCCAGGGGTCCAGCAGCTCTGTCTTCAGCCATTCGCAGGATGAGGGGCCCGGCCCAGACAGTGGAGACTGTGCCGAGAGCTTGGGGACACCCCCCAACCTGAGGCAGGCCAAAGAGGCCCAACCAACCAGGGAAGGCTCCACTGCCCATCCTGGTGAGTCTTCAGGCTTCACTTCTGCAGAGGCCGTGATCGCTGCATTTTACTGAGCACTGACTGTGTGCTCAGTGCTTTATACGGTCTCACTGAATAGTTAGCAGGTGCCATTACACCTATGAGACAGACGAGTAAACTGAGACCGGGACTTTCAGTACCGTGGCTAAGCTCGGAGAACTCGAAGGGGGCAGAGTACAGATCAAGAGCCTCCAAAGCCGCTCCGCCGTGTTAGTTTCCATTGACCCGTCACCAGCTGAGGTTAAGTGCTAAGCACAGCGAGGGAAGCAGTGGCCCGCCCATGGCCCCTGCTCTTCAGGAGCATGCCATCTAGTGAGACAGACAACTGGCCTTGACTGTGACAGAAAGCGGAGTGGCAGGGGCCGCAGGAGATGCTAGGCAGCAGGAACCACCTGAGCAACGGTGTGGAGGTGTAACACATAGAAAACACACATGCAATGGGTGCCTCTAGTAGGTGTGGAGCACACAGAACCTTGGGAAAGGAGCAGAAAGGAGAGGAGCCCCGTAGATACACTAGGGCCAGGCTGGGCAGAGCTTTGACCACCAAGTAAATTGAGGCACCTGAACCTATTTCAGTGGGTGGACAGTGGAAACCTCGAGAAGTTTCCAAGCAGGACAGGGGCAAGCAAGTCCCTCTCTTTTTCCCTGCTGCCCTCCTCCTCCACCCTGGTGGCTTCCCTGTCCAGGTCTGGACCTGTGCCAGCGACGGCGAGCATATAGTACCAACCAGATCATCAGCCACAAGCCCTACCCAAGGGCCCCCATAGCCAGCGACCCCACTGGGGTAGTGGCCAGGAGATACCCACTGCGGAAAGCCAGGCTGCAGGACCTGACCGACCAGAGCAGCCTGGATGCCCCACGGTGGCAGATTGATTTGCAGGTACCTGAGCCGGGCAGGTTGGAGCTGGGGAGGTCGTGGGCGGGGGTGAGCTGTGTCTTCTGCTTCAACCACAAGGACAGAGCCTGTCTGCCCCTTATACTGAGAAGCGAGTCACTTCTTCCTTCTTCTGGACCTTCCCCTGTGTGATCCCCAATGACATCTTCCTAATCATGACGCCCGTTGGTCAATGACATCACCTATATGCTACACACAGCATTTCCCAGTTGGCAAGGAGCATCCCCATCGTCTCATTTGATTTCATAACCCCCTTGGGAAAGGAGAGAGTTGGGGGGCTGGGCACCCCCACTCTGTACATACAAATGTGGAAATGGAGGGTCAGAGAGGTGAAGGGACATATCCAGGGTCCCACAGCTAATCGGGATTGTAACCCAGGACACTCTACCTGCATAGCCCTCCCTTTTCCCTCCATCACACTGTTCCTTCTGCAAATCCCTAAGGCTGTCCATTCACCCGGGGCACAGGGCATCTCAGAACTAGAGCCACAGCAGGGCAGTCAGCCACAGTGAGACCCGCTTCTCAGCCTCAGCACTCCTGACGTGGGAGCGTTGTTGTGGGGCCATCCTGTGTGTTGTAGAATGCTCGACAGCATCCCAGCCTCTGGCAAATGAACGCCAGTCACATCAGCACCCCCAGTCATGACAACTAGACAGGTCTGCAGACACCGCTCGTTTCCCCTGGGGAGGGTGACAAAAATCACCCAGTTGGTATTGGGGATTCATTGTCTGCATGCCATTTCTTCACACTGCTTTGTGGTGAGTCTGCGGCGCTATAAAAGCAGACTTTCCCTCCTCTACTCCCCCCTCCACCTCATCCTCCCTCCCTCCCCAACACAGAGGCCTCTGTGCTCACCAAGGGCCCAGAAGCTGCCACCTTGTCCCCGAGGCCCTTCTCTGTCCTCAGCCAGGGCTCAGCTCAGTGCAGTTGAATGACACCGCCCGTGGAGTCAGGCAGACTCTGCTCCTCAGACATGTTGCTTCACCTCCTCTATGACTTGGGGAGCATCGCTTTTGCAGGTGACAGAGCTAACAGCTGTCAGCAGTCAATGGACATTGATTGAGGGCCGACTGTAGGTGGAGGACACTGGCAGACTGCGGCTGATGGGATCAGTTAGTGCCCCCCCACACACACACCCCCTGCCCCTGACACACAGCACACGTCCTTGTAATGCAGCTCCACTTGGTGCGATCTCTGGGCAGCGTGGCTTCGCTTCTCTCCTGCTTGCTTCTGGCCCACTTTTGCTCCCCTGGCCCCTGCATGGCTGATTCTCCCCAACACATTTGTGCAAACATACATACTTGTACATGAGCATGCACACACGTACACACTCCCTGCAGTCTCTGGCTGGATCTTAGACTCATCTGTTGCCGTGGAAACTGCAGCATCTTCTGCTTCTTAGTGTGGTGGGGATGGAGGGGCAAGGGTGGGGGAACTCCCAGTCTCTGATGAGGGACCAGGGGTGGGGTGGGGCTGAGATCTCCCAGGACCCAGCAGCCCTGGCTGGGTGCCAGCTCCCACTGAGACCCGCCTCCTTCCTCTCTCACACCCTAGTACTATCCTCAGCCCTGCAGGAAACCTGAACAAAGACCCCAGCCCCTGCCCCTGCCCCAGGGAGCCCTCTTCCCCATGAATACTTGATTGAGAGAAAAGACCCCGTGGTTAACTACTGATTGAAAGCCTGAGAAGCCCTTTCTCTTTCTTACACCTAATAAGCCCTTTTGCTCCCCCATCTTCTCCCCTACCAGGGAATGAAGAAGCACAAAATTCATTTTTAATTCATTTAAGATTCTTTGATTACAAAAGTAACACATACTCAGAGTTTGCAATAAAAACCCTTGAACCGTTCAGTTGGGTATAAAGTAAAACGGACCCCTTCCCAGTGCCCAGACCCACTTGCTTTTGAGAAATACCAGAAACACTGCGCGCGCGCACACACACACACACACACACACACATACATGTTTTAAATAATCATGTGTACAAACCTCCCTAATTTACTTTTCTAATGTCTTAATTCACCTTTGACATGCAGCAACATTACTTTTTGGTGAAAAGTTCTCTTTAGGTAGTTTCCAGATTCTCACAAAATCTTGTTCTTTACGAACAGTACTGCAATGAATACGCAGTGTGTGCGCATAGATCTCTGCAACCTTGTGTGCTTATGCAGAATTTAATTCCGAAATGTGGAATCGCTGGGTCAAAGGAGCTTATGTCTCTTTAATGTTGATAGAACAGCCCACTGCTGCATTGTTCTCCCATAAACAAAGTCCGTACACACTCCCACCAACAGCCCATGAAAGACCCTGCTTCCCCACTGGCCACACTGGGGGTCATCAAACATTTAAATATTTGACAAACTGGACGATGGGGAAAAAAAATTGTAGTTTATTTTAATTTAAAGTGACTCTCAAGGCTGAGCCTTTTTTCATGGGTTTGTTGGGTAACTGTTTCTGTAAACTACCTGTAAATGCCCTTAACCCATTATTTTAGTAAGTGCATCTCTGCATTACCACCACTAATTTATAAGAGCATTTTCATGAAAATGGTCTTTGTCATGCGTGTTGCAAATGTACTTCCCAGTTTATCTCTTGCCTTTCAATGTTTTTCAAGACAGACAGATGAAATCCACAACACAGAACAGGAAGTCTGACATAAAACCAAATGTGCCTGAGCCATGAGCACAGACATGGGGAACCGATCCACCCTAGAGACTCAATAAATGAACCGTATTCAAGTGAAGGGTGCTGGGATTTGTACTATTCAGACAAACCATGGAAAAGGCTGGTTCTTGTTTCCTTACCCGGAAATAGATTTTGTAGAAATCAAAGGTTGAAACAAACAAAAATAAAATCCCACAAATTCTAGAGGAATTTTTTTTTTTTTGAGAACGAAAGAACCTTTGAAGCATGCCATATGAGAAGACAGAAGGCAAAGGTTCATTTTAAACACACACAAACGTTTTAAGTATTATGGAAAAAAGAGTTTAGATGCTATTCATGGAAGGCGATTTGTCCCTGGTTTTCTGGGGTTTGGACGTCATCCAGGGTGTGGGATTGTTCATGTCGCTGTTTCTCGTGAAGGTCATTTGTCTGTGGGTTCTGCAGGAGCTGGGGTGCTGGGGGCGCGGGGCAGCCACGCACCAGGCGGGAGACCTCCTCTTCTCCCTCTTGCCCTCCTAGCCCTTCCTGAACAGTGGCCTGGACCTCAGCCAGGGCCCCAAGCTCCGGGGTCCAGGGGCCCGCAGGCCTTCTCTGCTACCCCAAGGCTGCCAGCCCTTCCGGCCCCAGAGGAGCCCCAGGAGAGAGCGGGGTCTGGGGCCCAGTGAGAAGCCCGCCTCAGACTGCTGCAGCTCTGGGGACCTGGGTAAGCGTCCACCAGGTCCGGGACCTGACTAGGGACAGGGAGGAAGGGGGCTTCTTGGCTGTGGCCTGACTTCAGTGACGGGCTGAGGGGGCAGAGGCCTGTCTGTGCCATTGGGGAGTCGGGGGGAGTTTACTGTGGCCCCTTCTCTCCCTGAGGACCTCACCAACCCTATTTCCCAATCTGCCTGGCCCTCTGGCTGCCTGTGCCTCCTGCAGGCCTGTCCTGCAGCTGCATTTTCCCTGAGGCGTGCCCCACCCATCCCACCTAACCACCCCAGGTGCTGGCCTCCTGAGGGGTCTGTCCCACTCTTAGGGACAAACCTATGCCACCTCAGCTGTCCTAGGGAAGGAGTTGTGTGTTCCCCGGGGTTGGGGGTGGGGATGCTGTCCTGTTCTTGTTTAGGGGTGTCTATGCCCCAGGAAGGAATGATGTCCCCTGGGGGTTGGCCCTCTGTCCCTCAGCTCAGAGCACAGCCTTCTTGTCCCTCGGCCCGCAGAGCCGTCCCATCATTCCTCAGCCTTCCAGAGCCAGACGTCTTCCGACCAGGAGACCCTGGCCCAGTCTGAGGAGCAGGCGTGCCCTGGCAGACCCGCCACCCCAGTCCCCGTGCTGGGCAAGGCCGTGGTCAGGGGCCTGCGCGACAGCCAACGTCTGCAGTGGGAGGTGAGCTTCGAGCTGGGGTCCCCCAGCCCCGAGGGCAGGGGCACGCGCAACGCCGACCTGTGGCGCGAGACCTTCCACCACCTGGCTGCCCGCTCCATCATCCGCGACTTTGAGCAGCTGGCGGAACGCGAGGGGGAGATCGAGCAAGGTGAGTGCAGGGTGGGGTGGCGGCTGTGCCCCGCCCCCTCCTCATAGTCCCGCCCAATGCCCTCCCCCCACTGCCCCCCCATGTCATGGTCAGCCTTCCCCCTCCAGCTCCAGCCCCTTCCTTCTCCCAACACCTGTGCCACCGCCCAATGCCCCGCCTCCTGGTGCCTCCCCTGTCCCCAGCACACTCCTCCCCCAGCCAACACACACACACACACACACACACACACACACACCAGGGTTCCAGTCCCTTCTAGATCTGCCCCCTGCTGTTCCCTGCCTCCACCCCTCCCATCCAGCCTGATGATCAGTCCTCTCCTCACCTCCCTCCTCCCTGCTGCTTAAAGGTCCCCACTCCCCACTTCCCAGAGCTTCTCCCCACAGCTCCCTCAGAGACCAAACAATGGGGACAGCCCTGCTCTACTGGCCCTGCCCCTCTGGGACCACACCTACTTTCCCACAGAACCCCCTAGAGATCCACTCACTCATCCACACCACTTACTGAGTGGGGATCAGCTGGGGGTCGGGCATGGGGCTGAACAAGGCAGCGAGGACCACATCCCTGCCCTCACTCAGGAGTTCTTGACACAGAGTAGCCGAGAAGCTGACGTTAACCAAATACACACATGCGCAACCATCTGAGTCATTAGTCCTACGTGCTACTAGGCAGAAGTACAGGCATGAAGAGATTGTGTAACAGGGATGGTGGAGGAGCTGATTTAGGTCAGGAACCGGGGCAAACTTTCCTAAGAAAGTGACTCTTGGGAACCTAATGGAGTGCCCTGGAAGAATAGATAGATGTAGATAGAAACAGAATATTTACCGTATTTTCCGGCGTATAAGACGACTTTTGAAACAAAAAAAAGTCAACCGAAAATCGGGGGTCGTCTTATACGCCGAGTATATCCTGAAAATCGTCTGGATATGCCGCTAAACGAATTTTCCAACTCGATCCCGCACCCATCACTGCAAGGCTGCTCGGACCGCCTCTCTAACTCAGCCAATCCCAGCAGGCTTTTATGCATGCCAATTATACATGTTCTGTACCCGAAGCTACACTGGGTTCTAGTAAAAAGCCTGCTCAGATTGGCCAGAGGCAGAGAGGCGGTCTATGATAACCTTTGAACCTTTGCTTGTTGTGATTGGCTCACCGTGGTACATACAGTTGCAGCACAGGAGCGTTCTGTGTAGCCAAAGCTGCTGTATCGGGACACATGCATAGTAGCTAAAGTGACTGTATTAGAGCACATCCAATGGGCTAAAAGGTACAGTGCCTTTATAGGACATTCTGTATGTAGCCAATGCTACAGTATTAGGGCACATACAGTGAGTTGAAAGGTACCGTAATAGAACATTCCGTGTGTAGCTGAAGCTACAGTACTGTGTAAGCCCGGCCTAAAAGATTAGTGGGTGTACAACAAATGGCTGGTAGAAAAGAACCCATCATGGCTCCAGCAAGAAGAAGGAAATTTGAAGCCAGTTTCAAACTGAAAGTTGTAAACTTTGCCAAGGAACACAATAACTGTGCTGCGGCAAGACAATAGGGAGTAACAGAAAAGATGGTCCGAGACTGGAAAGCAAATGAAGATGCATTAAAGAGTATGCCAAGGAGTAAGTGTGCATTAAGAAGAGGCACCCCATATTGGCCAGAACTCGAAAAGCATGTAGCA